>JAQMYJ010000003.1:27881973-27901850 GCA_030014305.1 Clarias laeviceps | reverse complement strand
GGTGAGAGATGGCATCATCTGTGGAACGGTTCGGGCGGTATGCAAACTGTAATGGGTCTAGTGTGTCCGGTAGTGAAGAAATGATGAAGTCTCTGACCAGCCACTCAAAGCACTTCATCACTACTGAGGTGAGGGCTACAGGGCGATAGTCATTGAGAGAAGCAGGATGAGGTTTCTTTGGGACAGGAACAATGATGGACGTGTCTGTTTACATTTCACCTAGATGGTGTTAAATTCCCCAGGCTTCTCTTTCCATGGTCCTCCACTTCCTCCTTATTCCTCATACTGCGGTTCTTCTTGTGGCTCACTGGAGCCCTTTGGTTAACCAGATTTCTGTTAAACATGCGCACGGCTTTGATTTAGTAGACTCAGGACATGAATGCTTATATACCTCGTTATAATCTAAAGAGAACATTCAGACACTATTGTGTGTGCTTTTTTCTCCCAATCGGGGGTTATGTTTCTAGAGCACACACAGATTGTGAAAAAAATAAATAAAAAATTTTTATGTGATCAAAAATAGAATGCCTATACATGCCTATTTTTATAGTTTAAACCCTAAATATGCTCCCAAAACATCCCAAACTTCTCAAACTCAGCGTAATACATTACCCTTAAAAAACTAAGAATGTAAAGGTGAACCCGTATACTGGACCATACTGTACTGATGTGTACAGATGTCTATGAAATACAGATGTTACCCCTGCTGTATGCGTGCTGTAATTCATGCATAATACATACATACTGTAATATTTATCTTACAAAATTAGTAAATTATATTGTTCTTAATAGCTTATCATGAAAACACATTTAAAATGAAATATTGCCACGAAAAAAGCAATTAAAAATTGCAGAGGATTTTAGCATTTTCTGGAAATTGCAGGCGTTTCCTCGTACAATTACTGTATTAGTTAGGTTCTAAGGAAAGATCTGTGAACCCTGAACCTGTATATTTTAGGTTCACTTCACATTTTTTTTTCACTTAGGCGGCATGGTGGTGTAGTGGTTAGCACTGTCGCGTTGCACCCCCAGGGTCCGGGTTTGATTCCCGGCCAGGCTCAATTCCCGTCTCTGTTTGCATGTTCTCCCCGTGCTTAGTGGGTTTCCTCCCACTGTCCAAAGACATGCAGATTAAGTTAATTGCCGTTCCCAAATTGCCCATAGTGAGTGTACAGTATGTGTGTGTGTGTCCTGCGATAGATTGGCACCCTGTCCAGGGTGTACCCTGCCTTGTGCCCTAAGCCTCTCGGGATAGGCTCCAGGTCCCCGTGACCCTGAATACAGGATAAAATGATATAGAAGATGAGAGATACTTCATATCTCATGACTGAATACCACTGATACTTTCACATTAATAACATAGAAATTAAGACTTTTACAGTAGAAAGAATACCTACTGACAGCCCTAATATCTATCTATCAATATTAGAACTGTGAAGTATTTGTAGATATTTGATTACATTTTTGGAACAATCAATGTAAATTTTAATTAGATTAGCCAGCATTAATATTAATTGTAAGATTTGTTTCTTGCAGCTGTACAGTACGTCTTCTTCTTTCAGGTATCGAAGTATTAAAAACTACTTATAGTTTTACCGAACACTAAAATGCTGTGTGACTGTGTAACTTGTGTTGTTAATTGTTTAAATTTCACATATAAAACATGTATTTTCTGCAAAACCTGTGGTATAGTTTTAACAAATTAGTAAAATTTTTACAATTTAACATTTGAAAGGTTACCTTAATAATAAAAAAAGAAAAGGAATTGATCCTAAATCATGAGTATATACGGTAAAACCTGATTATATACGCTATATACAGACTGCACTATATACGCGGTAAGGGGGGGTACTAACTTTTGAACATGGCTGTAGGTCTTCTTTACCTCTGCCTTTTATAAAGTGCTGACACGGGAGACCTCTTCAAAAATTAAAACCTCACTGCATCAATCATTATTGATATTATTCCCGGAGCGTCTGCGGTACCTGTGAATAAACTGTTCATATAGCAATGCTGGCATATTAGAGTGAGCACATTAATATAAACCTGGGATTATATTTCACATTACAGAAACACTACAATTTAATCATATCATTCTACATCTCATGCTTAAAAAATTGTGCTGATTTCGAAGTTATAGCAGCGTATACTGACTGATGAAAATCTGACTATCATCATTAAGGATTCAGACAG
Organism: Clarias laeviceps; assembly: GCA_030014305.1. Taxonomy (NCBI): domain Eukaryota; kingdom Metazoa; phylum Chordata; class Actinopteri; order Siluriformes; family Clariidae; genus Clarias; species Clarias laeviceps. Next base: position 27,899,657 of record JAQMYJ010000003.1, on the reverse strand, counting down.
AAAAATCTCACTCCAAGTGTTAGCACAATCAATCAGGATGTTGAAGTGCATAAAGGTCATTCATGCATTAAAGCTCGTGCGAAGGAGAATCTGTCGATTATGCGACCGGACATCAATTTTTCAAAATGCAAGATTGATTTTTTTTTTTTACAAAAACCTATAAAACAGAATAAACCAGAGATATTGTGCAGGGTCGGAGCTGTTAGGTGTCATTATGAGATGACGAATACACAAAAGGAGTTTGGCGCACTTTTCGGTATGCTAAGGATACACAGCGTTAAGCTAATGACGGTTAATTGATATACTGTGTATGTAAAAATATATACATATTAAACTTGCTCGGTCAGTCCACAATCGGGGTGCCATTATATTTGCACGTGTGCATACACTTTTACATCAAACTAGAGTTCATACAGGACAGGAAGTTTAAAAGATTTGTGTAATCATGTGGTTTTCATGCATTTCACATCAATTGATCTACTCATGGTTTTGTCTAAATCCAAAAAAATCACTATGTGTATAATTAGAAAGTTGTTCTTATACAGTATCATTAGCATGGAATCTAGCTGGCAACATTTTGTGTATTTGGTCATTGTATACACAACCAATCATCCCTGGGATACATTTCATAGCAAAGCAAAGAAAAAACATAGTTGTAACAGCTACAGTACGTCTTTCCCGCAGTCACATAATCATACTTTACTTCATCCAAACTTACAAATGAGGGTGAGTATGGACGTGTAAATCTCAGACAGTGCACATGGAGTGTGAAATAAACGTGTGAAATGGGTCAGATGGAGTCATTAGCAGCGCACATCACACGTCGGAAGCGACGATGCTGTAGTAGCTCCCAGCTGACTGGAACGCCAACGCCGTCCTGGATTCATGGCTCCTGGAGATTCCTGATCGACTCTGCCGCTTAGATCAGGTTTGTTTTTTCACCATCACAACATCCAGTAAAATTCCTGTTTCACACTTATTGCTTGATGGGTGTCGGACAACATGACACACGATGATGTCTATACGAGAAACTTAGACCTGAGGAGGAAACTGATGTGAAGTGATGTGAAGTAAGACATATAGATTAGGGAAAGAACAAAAAGATTGACTAGATGGGCTCATACACAGAAATTATCAAAAGCATAAACAGAGATAAGGAATAGCATAATGGAGCAATATACCTCACTGGCCACTTCATCAGTTACCCCCTGCTAGTACTAGGTTGGACCTCCTTTTGCCTTCAGAACTGACTTACTTCTTTTTGGCATAGATTCAATATGGTGCTGGAAACATTACTCAGAAATTTTGCCCCATATTGACATGAGTGTATCATACAGTTGCTGCAGATTTGTCGGCCGCACGTCCATGACGCCATGACCCGTCCACCACATCCCAAAGCTGCTGAGATCTGGTGACTAGTGACCTCATTATTCAACAAACCACTTTGAGATAATTTCGGCTCTATGACATGGTGCATTATCCTTTGGTCATGAAGCGATGGACATAGTCAGGCCATGTTCAAAGTCACTTAAATCATTATTTCTTCCCCAATCTAGATTCGAGATTCAAAGAACTTAATTAATCCCAGAGGGAAATAGCTTTGTCTTATTTACAGTTGCTTTTCCGTTGTTTCAAAACAGTAATAAAAGAGTAATAAATTAAACAAGGGGAATTAGAATAACTCAGAAAAGGGGGGAAAAAGAACTACTAAAACAGTAAACAGTAAATTCTGTATTGCACTAATAGGAAGGCACAGCATGTGAGTCATGACTGAATTCACATATATTGCACTTGGAAGGGAAAAAGGGAAAAGGAAACAGCATTGCACAAATAATACAGTTAGCAATACTGCACTTGAAGTATGGTAATGGTATTGGTAGATGACCAGGGGAATAAGTAATGTATTAATGAAATATTGTAATATTGTACCATTACGGACAGTTAGCATTGGTAAGCGACTGAGGAAACAAGTATTGTATTCATGTAATATTGTATTATTACAGACAGTCACCACCCACCCAGTGTAAATGTTACAGAGAAGAGTTGTATAATTTTATGGCCATTGGTAGAAAAGATCTCCTGTGACGCTCTGTAGAACACTTAGTAGTAATCAGTCTTCTAATGCTTCTAATGCTAATGCTGGGTTTGTACTTCAGCAGATCATCTTGACCATGTCTACATGCATAAATGCATATATAGGTAAATCATGTGAATAATGATTATGTGTTATACCGCCCCCTATGTGAAAAGATGAGCTCGGCAGTCTTCACCTACCTGACAGGAAGCACATCATACTGTAGCCGTCGCCCTCCCTGGTTGGTACCTATCTGTCATGTGATGGTGAGAGCTTTCTGATAAACAGGAATTTGTGTTACTAAATCAGGAAAAACAACAGCTAGAGATCAGCTTCTAACAAGTCTTATTAAGCACAAAGTGCTGACCATGTGCACGCCATTTTGTTGTGGGTGTTGTCCGAGGTCCTGACTGGGAATTCTGAGCTCAATGACCATTCTTTTGCGACTTTTGCCTGTGCTTGGTGGGTTTCCTCTAGATACTCCGGTTTCCTCATACAGTCCAAATACCTGCAGATTTTAGTCTGACTGTAAAATCCAAATTTTTACTTGAATCTGTTGGCTATGGCTTGGTGGTTAGCACTGTTGCATCAGACCTCCATGGTCGGGGGTTCAAATATCACCTTTGATCCTGGGTGCATGGAGTTTGCAAGTTCTCGCTCAGTTTGCTCCCACAATCCAAAGACATGCAGTGCAGGCTGATGATTGGTGTTTCCAAATTGCCCGTAGTCGATGATTGGGTATACCCTAGGCTCCCAGAAGTAGGCTCCAGGCCCCCTGTGACTTTACCCTTAAGGTATAAGTGGTACAGTATAGATGATGGATGATTGGATCTTATTTTATGAGCAGTGGACTCGGGGCTCTTGTATTGTGCTGTAAGTCGACGAGTGCTTGAAGGCTTTTGTGACACATTGATTTCTTGATTTCTTTAAGCCTAATATCCCGAGAGGACTCCTGCTTTAATCAGGTTCACTTCCAACCTTAAAAAAGAAGAGCTTGATCCCTTGATGTAGCAGGCAAAGCCCATCAAAAACATCCTGAATCAATGAAGCAAACTCAATGCATTACCCAAAGGCAGAAGCAATAATATTACCTTTACTTTCATTAATCCTTTTCCATTCACGCAGCGAAAGCAAGTTGGCGTTATTGATGTCCGCTCAGTTCAGTATAAATTGTCCAATTTGTTTGCTCTGAAAGAGTCTCTCTTTGAAACTAAATAAAACACGAAGTTATTTAAACCTCTTATCAATCCGCCGTTCTTAAACACCTCAATGAGTGAGTACAAAATGCAAATCTCACTAGCTTATTCCGGTTATTTAGCAGAATAAACAGTACTATTTATTTCATTTATTAAATGTGAAAGCAATGCAAGTTGAGCTTTTTCGCCCATTGCTAACTCACTTTAAACCTATGAATTATAAAACAATTACGGATTATGCTCAACTGAACAACAAATCATCATCATCATCATCATCATCATCAACATCAATCGATTGTACTAGCACATGATATATTTTAAGACTATGGTGAAAGTGTAAAGCCATAATAAAGCAAAGCAACAACAGTTTAGTATTAAAGTAGATTACAAATATCCAGCAATCAGCCAAAACATTATGACCACCTGCCTAGTATTTAATAGGTTCCAACTTTTGCCACCAAAACAGTGATGCACTCTGTGTTCTGATTCCTTTCTATAAGAATCAGCATCAACCTTTTCAGCAATTTGAGCTACAGAGCTACTCTTCCATTGGATCGGATGACACGGGCCAGCCTTCGTTCCCCTTCATGCATCAGTGAACCTTGGCCGCTTATGATCCTGTTGCAGGTTCACATTCTTTGGATCACTTTTTTAAGTTAAGTTACGTTTAGCTAAGCCTTTATTTGTCTCATATACATTACTGCACAGTGCAATTCTTTCTTTGCATATTCCAGCGTTACTGGGGTCAGAGTGCAGGGTCAGCCATGATATGGTTAAGGGTCTCGCTCAAAGGCCCAACAATGGCAACCTGGTGGAGCTGGGGCTTGAACTGCTGACTTTCCGATCAGTAAATCAGTGCTTTACCCTCTTAGCCACCACTGCCCCAATTTTGGTATGTCATAACCACTGCAGACCAGGAACATCCCACAAGAGCTGCAGTTTTGGAGTTGCTCTGACCCAGTTGTTTGCGATCTGTGTATATTGACTTATTCAATGAAAGCTTTAATAAATTCTTTATACTTACATTTTACAATCTGTGTCCAGAGCCTCATATGACCCCAGCCCGGCTCGGTGGACGTCCGAGTCTTCCGAGTCAGCACGCACCAAACGCATTATCATTTATTCGACTTATCGAGATAACGGAACGTATTTTCAAAACTGGAGGTAATGAGTTTTTTTCAAAACATTCTTTCCACCCCATTAAACAGATAACGATCAGTTACGGAGTAAAGCTGCTTTCATCATTTCAGTCGCTTTAAAGGTATCATGTAACACAAAACCTGTCATATATCACATTATTAGCATGTTTCACCTGCGCAGTGGTGGTAGCTGTGGCGAAAAAAAAAGTGGTAATGAGCTTCTGTGTCCTTAAAGCTCCTGTTAAATGTGAGTTTTTATTTTCTTTTGCGCAGAAAAAGAAAAAGTGATACATATGTATATGAGAGATGTTTTCACATGTTTTCGCTAGAATGGGCGACTGACCTAGCTAAGCACTAAGGCATCTCTGGTGCTGGCGAGTTTGTTTGTCTTTGTCTTAGCTTTGGATTTTTAAAAAAAATTATATATTTTAATATAATCATTAATAATTATTAATTAATTAATTCTTCTCATTTTTGCTTACTAAAAAGACAAATTTTATGCTTATGTTTGTTTGTTCTCGCTTGTTAACAAGCTAGCAACCTGATTAGCCATGAGGTACCTGTTTATAAAGTGATATTACATTAAAAAAAAATCAGCACATCCTGTAAGGTTATATATAAAACACACACTGAGGGTTTTGATAGTTTTTTATTTTTTAAGCGTGACATCACTGATAAGAGAGACAAAGTCAGACTTATCCTGATGTACTAAATGCGTTCTCATTAACGATGTAGAGCGCACTGACTGCAGCATCGCCATGCTATTAGAATATCGACTGTAAAAATGTCTAAAACAATCTAGTGAGTAGAGCACTCCGGCCAGACCGAATCAGCATCATGATGATGTAGAGATGCTGATCGTTAGTGACAGTGCTGCTTCCTGCAACACACTGGGAGAGCAAGCCATGCATTTAGCTTGTAATCAAGGACGTAAAAACCCTGAGCAACTCGGACTCAGGAGGAAACGTGCAGAATTTTTATTTTTTTTTTTGCTGTTTGTAGATCATTCATGTTAATGTGTGTGTATTGATGTTGTAAAGGATGCTATGAAGCAGCAGTCAGGCTTGTGTATAGCTCTGAAAGTGCAAAGAGTGAAAAGACTTCATACAATTCTTGTAATTAACAGGAAGAGGTGGGAAAAGTACACAAATCCTGTGCTTGAGTAAATGTAAAGTTTTTTACTCAAGTAAATGTACAGAAGTACTCACATTCAATTTCACTCTATTAAAAGTACAACGCTTGTATTAGCTCACTGTAGCCTTTTTCATAGTAAAAATCTCTCTCTCTCTCTCTCTCTTCCCAAACATCCTCTTTACATCGTTGTCTGCAACCAGCTTCTGATGTCAAACACCTGCCATGTTAATAGGTTTGTCTTGAAGTAAAGAAACGTCATACAATTATGCATATTAGTGAGAAGGTGGTGAAATTCCCACTACACACTACGCATTAGGTTTAGGTAACACAAAACCATGCCGAAATCTAGTCAAGTAAAAGTACAGATGTTTGTTGTAGCCGGTAGTGGAGTAAACATAAAAAGTATCCTAAAAAGTATCTCAAGAGTATAGATCTGTGAAAGATGTACTCGAGTACAATAATAAAACAAATGTCTCTGTTAACGGCACATTATTTTTACACTGCTGTTGACTGGTCAAATGTAATTAATAATGATATTGATTGGTGTTTCTTATCCATATAAAAACAAAATGCAAATGAAGCCTCATAAGACCATGCTCTGTCCATGAGCCCTCGAGGAGTGGAAATAAATCTGCCTTTCCAATGATGAGAAACATCTCAGAAGAATTCTTTAGCCATGTGTTGACATCGTTGTTCGATTTATCGAATAAAAACATCAGATGAGAAAGTCGTGTCAATTCGCGAAATTGTGTAAAATTAGGAGAAATCCAATGTGAGCTAAAAAACTCTGAGAATGATCTATAACATTCATCTAAAATCCACTAAGAGGAAAAAAGGTAAACTTACGGTCTGACAGCTACACAGATACACTAAAACAGAAGCCGAGCAAGAACAGGAATTCAGCTGAGGTGTGGTGTAAAGTTACGTTTAATTTTACGCCACATAATTTCTTATTGATATGATCAGGATATGTCGCACTACATACATCACAAACAAGTTTAAAGTCAAGCGTGGTCCGGTTTATATGTTTATAATCTACTTTTGCTAGCAACTAGCGTAAACTTTTCCCATTATCTTCTACACATGAACTAAAAACGATAGAAGGATTTTAGCTGGACTCTTGCTATTCTAGCTAATATTATTTGTTAAACCTGTTGTGCATCAGAAGCCTGAGTTCAACTTTAATATTTCGACCAAGAAACAGACTATTTTAAGAATATGGATAAAAAAAACCACTCCTTATCCCAGTTTTCTGTTTTATATGAAAAACCATTCCTTATAAGACTGTAGCCAAAATCATATTTAGCATGATTATCCACACACACACACACACACAGAATGTTTGAACTGAGATTTGGTTATTATTCCTTTCTTCAGTCTTCAACACTCAGTCGATGAATTCTTTGTTAGCGACATTTCTCACTGTGGCAGCGTTCACCTTTAGCATCTGCTCGAAAAGAATATAAAACAATAGAGGCTCATTTATCAAGATCCGAAAACACACACACACACACACACACACACACACACACACACAAATCCAATTCACAGCAATGCATTTACGCTTCGGATTTCATGCTCAAAGTCAAAGGAAGAAGGTCATCTGTAACATGGAGTGCACACACACACACACACACACACACACACACACACACACAAATGAAAGAAATGTAAAGAGAAGCTCTGTTGTTAATCCAGAAGTGAATCTCATGATGCTCACCGACCTGAACACTGAATGAAGAGGCTCCTCATGTGCTGTGAACGTGGGCTTGTGCGGTCTGTCACCCAGATCTCCTCAGCTGGGGTGGATTTGGTGGATCAGTGCCTGGCAACAAGATGGGAAAAAAGGGTGCATGTGCGAACCCTCTTGTGTTTCTCAGCTGTCACGTCTCATGGTGCCTTTTTCAGACCGAGGCTTGTGACTTGCTGTATTTCAACACCCGTCCAGGCTCTGATTAATACCGAGTCTAATGAAAAAGGTGGCGAGGAGGGCGAGTAGAGCCTGAGCGCCACGAGGAGAACCCAGGTGAGTTCTGTGCCATCACCAAGAGCGCCATGAGATGCCATGTTGAAACGATTTCGTCGTATTGAGGGCTCTGGACAGTGGACCAGGGGACTCAAGGCACTAGACAGGGTACACCCTAGACAGGGTGCCTAAACAGGGCACAAGCACAAACACACCATGCAAATTTTAAACACTGATTAGCATAACTTGCCTGTCTTTGAATTGTTTAAAACCCACCACAGTGGTGTGCTAACTCCACCCATATACACACACACACACACACACACACAGCCCTAACCCTCGACCCAGGAGGTGTGAGACCACTGCGCCACCGTGCCGTCTGGACTTTCACACCAAATGACTATATTTTGCCTCTAGCCGTCTGCCGTCTAGCCAGAGATGTCACATATGTTTTCCTACAACTCTACAGAAATCAGTTTGAGTTATTTGTACTCTGAAACAGTTGATATTTTTACAACCGAGATGATTTTACATGAACTGACACTGAGCTAAACACTGTGAAATTAGTTCAGTGGGATTTCTTTTTCCCCGATCAGCAGCAGGTCTGTTCTCATGTTCAGTTGGTTGTCACAGGCTTTTCTGTACATTCATTCAGGATTGTTTACATCATTCTGGGTTTATATATAATTCAGCCTACACATACTGACATTACATCTCTTAATATTTATAGCGCACTATGGACACTTAATTAAATGTAAAATAAAAATACATTTTATAAACAAACTAATAAAAACACCATATTTCGTTTTAAGTTACATCTAGATAAAGTTAATTGATCTTAAATAAGTATTTAATTAGTATATTTAACTGGTGCTGTTGTACTTGATATCAACACATCTGAATATCATACCTTCAGTACTCGGGCTGCATCAGTACAACAGCACGAGCTTGAGTGTTATTGTACAGTGCTGTGTTACTGTTAGTGTATATTGCTTTTTATACAAATGTTCCACAAACACTGTTTATCATCAACAGATTATGATTTGTTTCATTATTTAACCTGTTATTTTGCCCCGCCCACACATATCCTCCCACGCCTGGCAGAACTAACCAACCGCAACTAGTGGAGCTGGCGGCCGAGAGTATTAAACCCTTAGCGGTTCTCTGTAGCCAACAGTTGAGGCGAATAAACCATGGAGTTGGTGGAGAGTCCTGAGAAACTCACCAGTTTTACTTTATATTTACACTTATTACACTTTAGAATATCAGCTCCGTTAACTTCCGGGTTCTGGGGTCGAATCCCAAATAGCGTTAAATAGAAAGCTAGTGCACTATGTAGGCTGTATAATCACTTGTTTCACACACCAAGCAGTGCCCTTGATCAGGGGTTAGAGAGGGATTTGGGATTCAGCCTTGTGTTAGGAGTTAGTTAGCTTTGTAGCTCACGTTAGCCGTGAACAGAACGACACGGTTAAATGCTGTTTAAGAAACATAATGTTATCAGATGTGTTTTCTTGCTAAAATTCATGTGGAATGATGCATAAAGTTAAACATCCCAGTGGTGTTACGCTCTATATCAACACTTATAGAAAGGCTCTCGTCCAATCAAATTACTTGGTTGGAACTAACTGTTGTGTAATAGGAATAAAAATGGCGTCACAGTTGTGTAGTGGTTAGCACTGTGGCCTCGCACCTCCAGGATCCAGGCTCGATTCATGTGCATGGAGTGTGCATGTTCTCCCCGTGCTTGGTGGGTTTCCTCTGGGTGCTCTGGTTTAATCCCACAGTCCAAAGACATGCAGACTAGGCTAATTGGCGTTCCCAAATTTTCCGTAGTGTGTCTGTGTGTTGGAATACCTTAGATGACAATGTTTTTTTTTTCTTGCTTTTTATTTAAAAAGAAATAAAATGTGCCTAATATTATCTTTATAAAATAAAATATATAAAATATTTAAAATAAAAAAGCATTCCAGAGTAGGGTGAGGGTAGAGAGGGACAATTTTAATGCAATTTGACACATTTGTTAAATAAAAATTTTTTTTTTTACTTAGTCCCATCCAAAGTTTTAAAATGAGCAGTCAAGTCTATTTTCACATCGACTGTAGAAAACACTAGTAATAATTCCAGGAACAGAGCGCTTTTGTTATATATTATTAAATTTCTTTACTTTGACTTTACACTGTTTGGAGTTGTGTATTTAACAATATTTTTAGTTATTGTAGAGTAAAACAAGGCTAAATCGTCCCTCAGGAAACACGCTGCTGCAGAAACGCAAATAAAACCTGAGTTTCTGTCTTCAACCATTTGTTCATTTTAGTCATGCGTTTTGCTTAAGGGGGTTCCATTTTACTAAAAACAAAAAAAACCCTCAATGTTCAGTCGCCTTGAACTAACAGAGACTGAGTGTGTGAATAAAACACAATAACGTGTGATTCATCCTCACACTTCCGCCGGCTGTGCTAAAGGAAGAGTGCACATAAAAGCTCGGGCGGGTTTAAGGGTTGAGAGGCGGCTAAACCAAACAAATACAGCTGTTTACAGATGTCTTCATTAGTACCTGTGTGGGCGATGGGGCAAGAGAAGTGAAAATAGCTGCTGTTGTTTAAATTAATCCACTTCATTCTCAAGCCATTGTGCATCTCCTTTCCTTATTCCTTTTGGTTTTTTCGTCTTTTTAATTCCTATATTGTTTCTCTTTGTCAGGAAGACTGAGTGTAATTACAGGCTTCAGTTTGTTCGTCAACAAAACAAAACAAGAACACAAAACAGAAGAGACTACGTAAGGTACACATTGAGGAACTGACAGGGTAGCATTAGCACTTAGCATCTAACACAGACAAAATACAAAAACCGAGACTCGGCGTCTCTCCTGAACGTGCAGAAAGTGCGTGGAATGAATTTACGACCTGACGAGGAACCTGAGAATAAAAGGGAAATGAGGTCCAAGTCAACTGGGAGACGTGGCCATGACGGTCCTGACTATGAGTTAAAGTTACGAAGCAGCAGTTGCTGTGGTGTAACAGAAATCATCTGCACAGGGTTGGTGTGTTAATGTTGTGTAGAAGAACAGATTGTGTGTGTTTCTGCTGCAGACATTATGCTAAATTGACTCGCTGCTAGATCCACTCCAGCACCCAGTACACTTGCCACGCTTGAAAAATGATTGAGGCAAGATCAGTTCATACTTTGGAGAGAAAAATCCGTTCCATAACAAAATGTCCTCTGCCTTTTTTTTTTTTTTTTTAAATCGTGGCCCCCGTTTTCCATCATGCAAATTTGTAACAGGCCGCAGCAGCCACAATCCTTTTCCGCGTTGTGATCTGTACTTTCTTTTTCAGTGCTAATGCTAATGCAGTCTGCAGGTGACGCTCTCGCGCTCTATCCATTATTGTTCTGTGTCGCTCCAATTTAGATAAGGCAATAATCTGCCTAATGCCAAATATCGAGTTAATCTGAGCGCTTCTGATAGGCCTCAGAGGGGGAAGAGAGAAGAGAAGGAGTGATGGGATTAGAGAAGACAACAGTCTCGACGCTGCTCTCTAATGGAAATTCACGCAAGAGCTCGTCTTCCGAAAAAAAAAAGAAAAAAAACCCTGGTCTCGAGCCAAAGCGCTATGAATTTTAATGAGCACGAGACGTTCTGTCGAATTTTATATGAATAAAATCACAAAGCAGGCTCAGAGCTTTAACCTCAGATGTTACACCAACCCTAACCACTCACACCTTTAACTTTTCATGAACACTCTCAGGAGATTGTGCTGTACAGGTTCCTGAAAGCCTTGAAAAGAAAAACACTTTGAAAGATGCTCAATATTTCATAAGTGACAGGTGAATACATGATTTTTTCTCCCAATGAAAGTGAACTAAAATAACATTAAATGTGAAACAAGGAAGAATCTACTTTCAGTTTGTAAACAGAATAACTCTGGTGTAAGGCCTTTAAACAGCTGGATACAACAGTGTCAAAGAAATAGGATTAGTATTAGGACTTAATGTTATTTACAGGGTGTCAACCAATCAGAGAGCAGTTTCCTCCTGCAGTGACACTGTAACCAGCGAGAGGGCAGGAAGAAGCTCCTGTCTTCAGTGACACTGTAATGAATCAGACAGATGTTCCCTCCCATAATGGTAATGTAACAGATCAGACAGATGTTTCCTCCTGTATTTACACTGTAATGAATCAGACAAATGTTCACTCCCTTAATGGTACAGTAATGTAATGAATCAGACAGATGTTCCCTCCCATAACAAAACTGTAATCAATCAGACAGATGTTCCCTCCCATAATGGTAATGTTACAGATCAGACAGATGTTTCCTTCTGTAGTGGTACTGTTACCAATTAAACGGATGTTTCCTCCCATAATGACAATGTATCCAATCAGACAGATGTTTACTCTCACATTTACACTGTAACCAATTAGACAGATATTTACTCCTATAATGGTACAGTAATGTAACGAATCAGACAGATGTTCCATCCCATGATAACACTGTAACCAATTAGACAGATGTTCCCTCCCATAATAACACTGTAACCAATTAGACAGATGTTCCCTCCCATAATAGCACTGTATCCAATTAGACAGATGTTCCCTCCCACATTTACACTGTAACCAATCAGACAGGTGTTCCTTTGTTATCCATGTTAGCTAACTTAGTGTTCTATTTGTGTAACACCAGTGTTTGTCCTTTTTACATTGTACTATTTTTGGTACAAAATAACTTGAGTAAAATGCAAAATGTGTTTTTTGTCTATTTGACAGAATAAAAGTCTGGATTGATGATAATTTAGTTCTAATTTGAACAATCAAGATTCAGTCCCATCAATAAAACATGAGCGTGCTCTATGTCAAATGGAAAGTGCAGACTGTATGTACTAATGGATAGAGCTGTTTCTGTTTAAAGTACTTTTACAGAGACTGGTAGAGCGAAAGTGGAGTGGATAATGGCCGTGTGTTAGCAATACTGCGAATCGGAAATGCGTGCGCACCACAGTGAACACACCACGGGTGAGAAACTGGAGAAGGAAATGAAAGTGTTGTTCTTTTCCACTTTCTGAACTTTTTGTGCTTTAGGTTTGTATGGAATGTAGTTTGGGCGGAAATTGTGTTAAAATCTGGGAAAGCCGCTGCTAAGTGTTAGCCTTCAGGTTTGCAGGCTGGTGGTTGCTGTGCGTTAGCGGGAGAGCGATCTAGCAGGTAGGAATCCATCTGATGAAAGCAGGATATATTTCTATTTTGGCGAAAATGGGATCTGCCTTTACTGAACACACCCAGCAGGATAAACAGACACCAACGAGCATTATTTTCTATCTGCTGGCGAGAACCCCTCAGCTATTACACTGCAGAGAAAGGCGGAAGAAACACACAGACAAAACAGATAGACAGACAGAAGGGTTTGGCTTATAGAGGCAGACAGACAGATTGGCAAGACAGAGAGGCAATGACACTGCAAAGTCCTGAGACTGGAGCAGAGACAAGACAGATACTATAGATGCAACAGTAAGTGTGAGACAGATGTGCCTGGTCAGCGTTCACCACTAGCTGTCTCGCTCCCGCGGCACTCATTAACCACGCTAGTGCAAATGTACATGAATAATTCATGAGTTGCTGATTAATTCCTCAATCCATCAGAGCAGCTGCTTTTGTCCGAGACGGAGGTTCAAGGCCAGAGACCTGATGACCCATAATGCTTAGTCACTTGGTCACATGACAGAGGAATGTGATGTGGAAGGGGAGAAATATTAACGGTGATATCTGTGTGTAAGAAATGTTTACACTTTAGATTAAGAGTTTATATTTTATTTATGTGTTCCGCTTATGCAATTGTGCACCTGCTGTTAATTTTTTGTTGGAAAAAAATGACAAAATATTCAAATAAAATGTTTTCAAAGTTAGCGTTCCAATCTGTTCACCAAGAAATGTACAGAAGTGGTATTTATTTTTTTATTTGGATTTGTGAATTTTTTTTTTTCTGGGCTTAATGTGGAGAGAAATATAAAAAAATATTTTATAAAAAAAAATTATAATTTATTTTATTTAAAAACTAAAGGATTTTGCTGCTGTAATGCTCACGGTAAACTTTAATAAAAACCAGGTGTTCTTTGCTTTTCTTCCATTTTAATTTAAAAATCTAAACATTGTACACGCATAATTAGTTGATAGATTTATTCACTGAATTATTCATTTATTCATTTGTGAGATGTGCATGCGAATTATGATCTGATCATGCTCATTACTCTGCCCAGGGAAGTGTTCAGAGAAGAGTATGTGGGAAAAGATGATTCATAATCAATTTAAATATAATTATTATGATATGAATAGAAAACTAAGTGACTTGTAAACTCAGGATGAGTTAATAGCTGAATGGCACCGGCACTGGAGCCAGAAGCAGTCGCTGTATCATCAGCATTAAATCCAATGACACATTAGAAGAAGTCTTTGCGGTGATGTTTTCTTAACCATGATGCCAGTCAATTGCAATCAGGACCTGATGGATTACCTGTGGCAAGGTTTATATATTAATGAGCTCATTCAAAAATGTTATCGTTCCATCGATTTCATTCACAGGAACTTGTGCGTGCTTTGCGGACAATTTTTTTAAAACTGTACAGAAGCTTAGATACTTTTGAAGCTAGCTATTCTGTACAGTTTCCATTTAAAATTGATGAAGATTATAATGACGATGATGATAATAATGATGATGATGAAGACTTATAATGATGATGATAATGATGATGATGATGACAATGATGAAGATTACATTGATTATAATGATGATGACAACAATGACAATGATGATGAAGACTATAATGACGATGCTAACATTGTTAATTATGATGATGAACATTATGAAAATGGTGATGATCATAACTGCATAATAAAAATTATGGTGGTGGTGATTATAATGATGATGATGATGAAGATCATAGTGATGATGATGATGATTGTAACGATGAACATGATTATTATGACGATGAAGAAGATGATGATAATGGTGAAGGTGATGATGATAAAGATGATTATTTAATGATGTAGATGATGATAATTATAATGATGCTCATGATGGTGGTGGTGATGAAGAAGCTGATGATAATAGTGAAGAAGGATATTTGAATGATGAAGATGGTGATCATTATATTGATGATGATGATGACGATTATAATGATGATGATGACGACAATGACAATAATGATGATGCTTATGATGATAATGATGATGAAGGCTACAATGATGATGTTGATAATGATGACTGTTAATTATGATGATGATGATTACATAATGATGATGAAGAACATAGTGATGATAATGATGATGATGATGATTGTATTGATGAACACGATTATAATGATGGTAATAATAATGATCATGATGAACATAATGATTATAGAGATGTTGCTGAAGCAGAAGATGATGATGATAATGGTGAAGGCGATGTGATGATGGTTAATGGAAAAGATGATAATGGTGAAGATGATAACTGTAATAATCAAGTTAGCAATTATATTGATGATGATTATTATTATTATTAATATTATTATTTTTTTTATTTTTATATTAATGGTGGTGTTGGTGGTGATGATAATGGTGAAGATGATGATTGTAATGACGAAGATAATTAATATACAGTGAAACCTGGGATTGTGAGTAACGCAGTTTCCGCAAGACGAACAAAGATCTTTAATAAATTTTGACTTGGAAAATGAACAAGTCTTGGTTTACGAGTACCGAGTATCATGTATCACGCATGCGCTTCGTTTTGACGCCGAGCGTCACGTGATCACAACTGAGCCAATGGTTTTTCTCTCTCTTTACTATAACACTGTGACAACGTGTGTGCACGTAAATCATATATAAGAAAGGTTTACTGTGTAAGAAAGTCTCATTAGAAGGTAAAAAAAAAATATTTTCTCCCTCAGCCTCTCTTATGTGTGTGTGCGCGCGTAATTTGACACCGTGCTGTTTCACACACTCTCTCTCAGGACGGGAGGGGCTTCACACACACGCACACACACACACACACACACACACACACACACACACAGCGCCTGCGCGCATAAACAGAAACACTTTTATTTTTTACTTTTTTTTAAAGGTAAAGTGCAGGTTAATTTGTTTTATTTTTGCTTTATATTTTGTATTAATTATTTTTATGTATTTATTTTTTTGGGCTGTGGAACGAATAATTTGAGTTTCCATTATTTCTTATAGGAAAATTACATTTGGTTTACGAGTGTTTTGGAATGCGTAATCTCGTAATCCAAGGTTCCACTGTACTGATAAAGATGATGATACTGATGATGATGATGTGGCCACAGTAGTGGTTGTTTCCCCCTTTGCTGCATAAGAACAACTCACCTCCGAATCTTCAGCTCTTTATTTTCTTTATTTTATTCCTGACTGAATCTCTGCCTCTGCGCTCGGCATTTCCTGTTAGCTTCCAGCTCAAAGGCTGGACCTGATAAACGATTTGCTCTGCAGGTAAACGCACCCAAGCAACAGATGTGTGAGAACAGAAAATGTGTCTCACAGATAAAATCTGTAAGTAATGTAAATGGAAATCAGAATATAGCGGGTGGCTCCTCTTTCCTAGCGCACCAGAAAGCCGGGCTCACCCGAGCGGGAAGTGAGCTGCAACCCGTGAGTGAGCTGCAATTTCAATTGGATTAACTGTTCATTGTAAATATACAGTGTACAGTTCATAATATAAATATACAGTGTACAGTTCATAATGTAATGTGTTCAGCTAGTTAGTAAAGTTAACAAGCTATCTAACCATCAAACATTACAAGAATTTGGAAATGAACAAAAATTATCGTATGGATTCATTAAATAAGGAAATGATTTAATGAAAAAGGTTTAGTAAGAATAAGAAAAAGTATCCAAATAAAACTATGAATGAATGCATGCATCTATTCATAATTTTATTTGATTCACTGAATATACAACAAAATATTAATTTTTAAACAGAAGACATTATCGAAGTGATCGAAGTATCGGATGTGGAGCAAGCATGACATCTTTGAACTTAACATATTGTTTATTGAAGCTACAAGGTGATGACGGGCATAACAGGGACATAGCAGGGACAGAACACAGCATTATTAAGATCAAACAGGGACCGATTCATGTAGAACAGGGCATAACTTAGATGAAAAACATGGACTGTGTGGTACAGCCTTATTAACCTCCATAAGGTTCTGGGCTGTGGAGGTTGCCCGGTTGGTCTCCACAGGGTGCTGGGCCGGGGTCGTGGCTTGAATTTGGGCCGGTATGATGATGAGCTGTGATGTTTGATATGGTACTGAACCTCTGCTTGCTTGTCCTCCTCTTCTGGCTGCACCGGAAATGTGGTTTGGAAAAGAGCCAGATGGCTGGCAAGCTGCTCTGTATGCTTCTGTAGCTGTCACAGATCATAAAGTTGAGCGCTCCCACCACCACCACCCACCCATACCTTGTGTAGCGTGGCTTCCTCTGCTGCAGCGTTCCTGAGTTGCAGAAACGTCAGTGTCTCCTGGAGGTCCATGTGAGAAGCCTCAGTTTTTTTTTCTTCCTGGTGTTGTCAGCTTCCTGACTAATGGCATTCATGTCTTCATACATTTTATTGCTATACGTTATATATTGATATATATGATGATATTGTTATATATTTTTGGCTGACTACTAAAAATAAAAAATAAACAAACGTGTCTCTTTAGCAAATTATAAACGTTTATTCATAACTTCTTATAATTTTAAAGTACAACTTTTTTTTTTCTTTGAGACTGATCAGCTTGAATTCAGTGATGATCTAATCGATGCTACAGTTCTTCCTTGAACCTTTAAGGGTTCTCAGGTGTTCTAAACATTCTAAGAGTGGATTTCTTAAAGGGGAAAAATATTTTTAAAGATTTCTATTTAAATTAGCTGAATGTGAATAATGATGACCCGAACAATAAACTGCATTATGATTAAATTAATAGAGCTGTGTGTAATAGTATGTTCCTGTTTTTTTATATAGCATAAGCATAAGAAATGTATTCACAATTATACTGTCTGAAGTTATATCAGATCACTATCTTGTCTCAATTAAAGTGTGTTATAGTTATAATGTACGTGCAGCACCACGCTACCGTATTAAACGTACATTCACATCAAATACCACACAGAGCTTTACCAGTAATCTCCCAGAGTT
>JAQMYJ010000003.1:27824258-27837936 GCA_030014305.1 Clarias laeviceps | reverse complement strand
CCCATCCAGACGTCGTCTCTTTCAGGGAAGACCTTGCATTTTCCAACATGACAATGCCAGACCACATACTGCATCAAATACAACATCATGGCTGCGTAGGAGAAGGATCCGGGTACTGAAATGGTCAGGCTGCAGTCCAGATCTTTCACCCATAGAAAACATTTGGCGCATCATAAAGAGGAAGATAAGCTAAGACAGTTGAACAACTAGAAGCCTGTATTAGACAAGAATGGGACAACATTCCTATTCCTAAACTTGAGCATCGTGTCTCCTCAGTCCCCAGACGTTTGCACTGTTATAAAAATGAAGAGGAGATTCCACACAGTGGTAAACATGGCCTTGTCCCAACTTTATTGAGATGTGTTGATGCTATGAAATTTAAAATCAACTTATTTTTCCCTTAAAATTATACATTTTCTCAGTGTCCAAACTTTTTTGGAATCGGGTTTGTAATTTAAAATTATTATATTATCAATTTAATTATGTTTTGTTTGTTTGTTTGCTATTTTGTCCAAAAATTAAAATGTAATTTTTTTTTTTACTTGGATTTCATAACTTTATTTTTTCTTTCTAAAGTCTTTATAGCCAATATCCTATTTAAAAAAAAGAAAAAGTTTGAATAATAAGAAGAAGAACGTACAGTGGGTATAGAAAAATAATCCCCCCCCCCCACCTTAAAATAAGACACATTTTGTTGCTCCACCTTTTTCTCCTTCAACCACTGTGTTGAGCACGAAAGCTTCTTGAGGAGTGGCTTTTTTCTTGCAGTTCTCCCATACAAGCCACATTTGTGGAGAATTCGCGATATTTTTGTCACATGCACACGATGACCACTCTTTCTCCTAAATTACTGCAACTGCTTAAGAGTTGCTGTTGGCCTCTTGGTAAACTCTCTGACCAGTTTCCTCCTTGCTCTTTGATCCAGTTTGGAGCGGCATCCTGATCCAGAGAGGGTCTGTGTTAAAGAAAAACCTTCATGTCTAAATAATAGTCTTCACTTGCCTCAAAAGCCTTTGAAATCTTTGATATCCATCTCCTGACTTGTCCATCTGCTGTTCCTCGCCACCAATAGTGCCTAGCTTAGTGCCACTGAGAAAGTGATTAGCTTCACCTGATTGAGTTTACAGGTCATTAAGGAGGGGTGAGGGGGTGATCCATTTCCAAATCAGTGATTCTGTTTTCATTTATTTATTCTGACATGTTGGTGTTACAGTATATCATTTAATTGGATGGTAAACGTTTCCCTGTGTCTGTCATCATTCCAGTCTGCAAAACAACAAAATGTGATATTTTTTAAAGGGGGGTGATTCTTGAGTTTGTGTCAGCATTTAAATTATACTGCCTTTTCCGTTTATACTAAATAACAATATTAACTAGTTTTACTTGCTAATACTACTGGACTTTTTCCTTTTTCCAGTTTCCAGTTTGGGCTTTTTCGGAGAATGCGCGTATCTCCTCATCTAAGAACAACAAGCGGAATCCATCACCAAACAACATACCTCTGTGTCGGAGTGTTAATTATCATGTCTACCATTCAGCTTGATCGGTGAGTGCAGGATGTTTAGACATCACCTGTTAGTGAGCACTCTGACGGAGAAGATATTATGGTTAGAGGAGCGCACTTTAGAGAGGGTTAGAGAGCGCGAGAGCAGTGATATTCCCAATACAAAGTCGGAAAGTCGAGGTGCCGCAGGCGGAGATAACCAGCCCCCGACATCATTAGAGCCCTCACAGCAGGGCGAGTGGGTGATGACATGGAGGCATACTTGTTCAGCCAAAGCTAAGGCTAATGTTAGCCCACCGGAGCACACCTCCTCTGCACTTCACGTGTCCCAACACATTTGCTCTCCTCAGTGATGCACCTGCTGAGAAACCTGAAAAAGCTCTGGTTATAGAAGACTCTATACTGAGGCACATGAAATTAGCCAGGCCTTTAGGGGCCTCAGCGGCAGAGGTGTATCCCGGGAGCCAGAGCACCGGACATAGCAGGTAATCTTAGTGCTATAGGACAGCATAGGTTCTCTAAATCTAAGATAGTGGTACATGCTGGAGCTACGTCTTCGGCAGTCAGAGGTTAGTAAGAGTAAATTTACAGAGGTGTTTAAATTAGCGAAGGCGATGTCCGACGAATAGTACAGTATGCTCTGGTCCCATTCCAATGCGACGTGGCGACATAGCTTACAGCAGGTTTACAGACCAGGAGTTTGATATATTACAGGTATGTTTAACTGGATTAAATGTTCTCTGGATTAAAGAGAACGAATATGTAGCTCTAAATGAAGCTAGTCTTCTTGGATACAGCTACATACACCAGCTAGCTAACTGGTAGAGGTGGAGGCGTCACAGTTATTTACGATGATAATCTGACTATCGTACAAAAACACGGACTCAAATTTAATGCATTTGAAGTAACATCTATAGTAACATAAAAAGTGTAGCTACAAATATGAAGTCAGCTCAGTCGATCCCACTAATTATCATTTACAGACCTCCAGGGCCGTACGCTGAAATTCTCTATGAATTTGCAGATTTTCTCTCAAACCTAGTCGTCTCTGTAGACAAAGTGTTAATTGCTGGAGACTTTATTATTCATTTTGAGAATCCAGAAGACCCTCTGAGAACAGCATTTATGTCCATACTGGACTCAGTAGGAGTAAATCAGTGTGTAGTAGCACCCACTCATAAAGCAGGTCACACTTTAGATTTAAAATTATTCTTTGGATTAAGTATAAGAAATATAACAACAATTCCACTGTCTAAAGATATATCAGATCACTATCTTGTCTCAATTAAAGTGTGTTATGGTAATAACGTACGCACAGCGCCGCGAACTGTATTAAACTTACATTCACATCAACTACCACACAGAACTTTATCAATAATCTCCCAGAGTTATCAACTTTGATTGGATCGCCATCTGACCCCAGAACTCGATCAGTTTACTGAATATTTAGAGTCAACATTTCGTTATAACTTAGATAATGTAGCTCCAGTTAAAAGGAAAATTATTAAAGGTAGGGAACTCGCTCCCTGTTATAATGACCAACATTTAAAACAAACCTCTCATAAATTAGAACGCAAATGGGTTCAAACTAAATTGCTAGTATTCCAAATAGCATGAAAGGAGAGCATCCTGAACTATAGAAAAGCTCTCAGTGATGCTAGATCATCATATCTCTCCACTCTTATTGAAAATAACAAAAATAATCCTAGATTTTATTTAATACTGTAGCAAAATTAACTAGAAACAAGACCACTGCAGAAATCTCCACAACAACATACAGTAGTGAGGACTTCATGGATTTTTTTCAATAACAAATTTTTTTATTTTAAATTTTAGATTTTAAAATACTACTATTGACATATCGCACCACAGTATCTGAATGAACTGCTTGTGTCTTACGATCCGCCACGCCTACTTCGATCAAAGGATGCAGGCTGCTTGTCAGTACCACGTATTATGAAAACTACAGCAGGGGGCAGAGCTTTTTCTTACAAAGCCCCAAAGTTATGGAATAGTCTTCTAATTCGGGACTCAGACACAGTCTCAGTGTTTAAGTCTAGACTAAAAACCTATTTATTTAGCCAAGCAGTTTTGTAAATAGATTAGCTTTAGGTAAAGGAGCAGATCTGGAGGACTCATGGATGTAGAGTATTATGGTGAACTGGTATGTTTAGATGTTTAGTCTTCCACACTCTCATTGATCACTGTCTGACTCGTCCTGGTGTCCCACTTCTGGTTGGAGATCTGGTCACATGGATGCCCCGTGTGGTCTGCTTGAGATGCGTGTGCTGACTGGGGATGGTTCCACTTTTCCATGAAGATGGTCCTGTCCTCGGCAGCTGTTCCCTGAGGACTTGTGACTTTGGACCTTGTGAAAGTCGCTCGATGGTTCAGGACTGGAGTTTCCTACAGTCTACTTGAGCCTCCAATAATGAACTGGACTCAATTTTAACTTAAACACATCTCCTGTTATACTGACCTTCCAGTCTCACACAGTATGATTGCAGATCAATCCCTGCTATCCGTTTCACCCAGATGAGGATGGGTTCCCTGTTGAGTCTGGCACCTCTCAAGGTTTCTTCCGATTACCATCTCAGGGAGTTTTTCCTTGCCACTGTCGCCGTTGTCTTCGGCTTGCTCATCAGGGACAGTCTTATCACTTTGATTCATACACGTTCACATCTCATACAAACTTAAATAATTATTTTGATTGTGTAAAGCTACTTTGTGACAATGTCAATTGTTAAACGCGCTATACAAATACAATTAAATTGAATTATTTTTATATTAATTTAAGCATACAGTATATTCATGTAAATTAACTAAATTTATCCATTAAGATTCATTTCCCCCCTTTTCTAATAAGATAAACTGGTTAGTATTAAGAAACTATCCAACTGTTAATTATTTAATGTTTAAATAAATAAATAAATAAATAAATAAATACACAAATAATAATAATAATAATAATAATAAAAAAATCTGCATTATTTTTATTACTTTATCCCCAGAGTTAACTGAATTAATCATGACCTCTACTGTAGGTTACATTTTTAGTTTAATTTAGTTAGATTTCTTCCACTATAAATCCTGCCAGGTATGAATAAACATAAATGAAAATATAAAAATTCATTTAAATATGGAAATAAATGAATAAAAATAAGTGATATATATTTTAAAAAATAAACTTAGACTTTTTAAAAATAGATACATTGCTGTGTAGAGGTCAAACTGTATTTACTATAAAAAAGTAAATAAATATAACATAAATACATTTACTTTTAAACTTATATACTTGTTTATATCACTGTAAGAATTGTAATATTGTATATTAAATTTAAATAGCCAAAATATTTAATAGGTAAAATATTTATGAAATATCTCTGAATCAACACATTATAATTACTTTAAATAAATATACAGTATAAATTAAGAGAAAAAATATTTAGTGGTAATCCCATCTATTGAAAAATAAATTTTTGCAATATGTAAATTAGTGCACATTTACTGCACAGATGACCAATTAGCATTAGCATAGATTTGCAAAAAAAAAAAAAAAGATTAACGTCTTAAACCTGAACAGAAAATTCACTATTTTTATTGACTAGTAAATAATTATAATTAATTTATATATACAGTATATATAATAATTAATTGCTATTGTTTTCATCCTTCCCACACGCATACACAGGTGTCTGTAAGGTCACAGCAGTGGTCAGTGTCTCCTTAACCATCACAGCCTCCTCAACACTCCACACACGCCAGTGATGGGAGAGATGGTGGTCGCCATGGCAACCCAGAGTCGATTCGCATTGGCAGATTCACAGGCTCTCAAACGCTCACAGCTGATCTACGTGTGCTTTATCAGAGAGCACCAGCCTTGTCTCTCTCTCACTCTCACACACACACATGCTCACATATGCATACAGAAGTATGAATGAACATAAGTTGCATTCCAAAGTACAGAGAGAATGAGAGAAAGAGAGAAATGTTGCAGGAAATGAATCCCCACCTGCTGACCAATCAGAATCCAGAAACTGACAGGGATGTGGTGTATAAAAAAAAAAAGATTGAATTATATGCAGAGGGTGGAAGTGGAGGTGTTGGACGGTCCTGTAAATCTCATGAATTGCTCTTTGTGCCTCCACTCACTCTGCTTTAGAACAGCCTCAGATAACAAAGGCTGGATTTACACCGGGGCCGGATCTCTGACATCCTCTGTGCAGCATCATTTCACAGGAATGGTTGAATATTTTAACCAAATCGAATGGCTTATTCAATCAGTATCGTACTGTAATGTAAATATGCACAAAACACTTCCAGAAAACAACACATAACAAGCAGAATTTTTGCGCATATTTTTTTCGGTGTTGAATCCCAAACAATGTTAGACAGAAAGCTAGTGCACTATGTAGGGTTTACAATCCCTTGTTCCACACACCAAGTAGTGCCCTTGATCAGGGGTTAGAGAGGGATTTGGGATTCAGCATTGTGTTCGGAGCTAGTTAGCTTTGTAGCTCACATTACCCATAAACAGAACAACTCGGACGGTTCAGAGGCGATTTGGAACGACTTTATCAGTGATTATTAAGGAGACAGCGTGTTAACATTATCAGATGTGTGTTCTTGCTGAAAGTGCTTCTGTGACTGGTTGTGTGAATTTTGGCACATAGCTGCTCTCAATATCTTTAAAATACACTGATATAACATTGACATTTAGTTATAAGATTGAATATTACAATAATGGTTCCCTTTAATAGTAACTGTATATACCTTTTACTGCTACGTGAGTAGCACATGCTATAGTTTCTAGAGTCAGGAAATCTTTGGGTGAAAAAAAAATACAGAGTGTAAAATAAAGAGTTGAAGATGTCATATTATTGCCTGCTACTGCAAGTTGTGCCTCGCTAATTTGAGCTAATCAACTATCAATCCTAATCTAAGCATTTGTATGCTTCAGCTTCCTGTTTTTGCCATCAATGGCGATATTTGTGCAATTGTGCAATAGTCTTAGTCGTATATTTATATACCAGTGGTGTTAATTTCGACTCATTCCCTGAAAACCTTGAGTTTTCACAAGAAACTACAAAGAAAACTCCTGTTTGCACATTTGCACAGTGCACTTTATGTTGTCATTTGCTGTCTTATTTTGTCTTTTTGTATATATACAAAAGTTTTATATGTAAAACTTATATAGTTTTGTTAATTTATGGTTTTCATTTGTTGTCTTAGCTAGTCAGCTAATTAGGTGTCTTAGGTAGTTAGGTTTATTAATGTATGTTGTATGTACAGTATGTAGTCCTGGAGGAACGTTCTTTCGTTGAATTGTGTACTGAACTGTATATGGTTGAAATGACAATAAAAGCCTAGTTGACTTGACTTGACTATATACTGACTATGCACTTATTGTTTTTGATCTGCGGTATTTGTATAAATTTTGGTGAATGAGAAAATTTCAAGTTATAAGACAAGCTAGAGCAGGAAATCAAGCCAATCTTAACTTTGTAGCTTTACATCCAAGTACAAAAAAAACCCAAACTAACGAAAAAAATCCCAGCTAGAATACAGTAGATATTATTATATCATCTCTACATTCATGTGCAGGAACCATGCTCTCTTCACAGAGTGAGATCTTTGTACAACAGTCAACAAGAGAGCACATGCATCTTCTTCGTCCTCACATGGGAAATGTACGACAGTGCCAAGCCTGCGAGACAGCTAGTAACCAAATCTCTGGTGATACTGCGCCGGAACATTAGCATAAACAGAGCGCCTGTGGGGAAGAAGCGGAGAGCACCGCATAACAAGGCAGGCTTGTTTACACAGAAGTGTAACATCGAGAATGGAGTTAACCCATGCTGATTGGATAAAAATGTCACTAATTTGGTTGTTCCTCTTGTTCTCGGTGCTTATGCTAACCGACCAAACACTACGTTTGCATGCAGACGAGTGAAACTTGAGAAAGTGGCGTGTGTGTTTTTTTTTTATTCGGAGCAGAGGTGGTGAAATACAACATGCAAGATAATTTTATCCCAAAATAATGACAACCATGCAACCAAGCAGCTAGCAGACTTTCACTTTATTTAATATATTTTTTTTTTAAACATGAAAAATGGAATATTTGTTTTTGGAGAAGTCCTTGGTGGATCAAAGGAACTTTTTTATTAAAGTGTTTAAGCAAGTCTAGTTTAGTCCAGTCAATAAGCCTTCAATCACTTTTAACAAAGTTAAAAATGTTTTTTTCATATATATATATATATATATATATATATATTTAAAATGTATAAACCCAACCATGTGCTTAATAAATAGAAGACTCAAATTCTCCCATAAAAGGATGATGTAAATCACACGTCTTCAAGGTGCAATCTTCAAGGTGAAAAAAAAAGATTTCTTTCTTCCAGAAATAACCCGGAGCAAATGTACAGCCTGACCTCAGCACACGTGTGTTTGTTCACATAATGAAAATGTTACTATGTGATATGCCGATTCTCCAGTGAGCAAAAAAACTCTGTTTTTCATTATAACTAAATGCAGATTAGCGCAATGAGAAACTAGCACTGCTGCTCCTGACACACACGTCATCTGTATGATGGTTTAAACGGCCAATACACAAAGGTTAGAGCACAGCAAAAGCGCTCTTGACCAGCCGAATGACGTCACTTTATAAGTTCTGTGGGCGAAGCTTTGTGTCCAGAGAAATGTTAAACAAGCGGAGGGAGTGGATAGCGCTGTCCTCCGAGTGTGTTACGCTGCCCCCAACAGTGCACGAAGAAGCAGTTCAAAAAGATGCGGTCGGACTGGCGTCACATGGTTCTGAGGAAACATGTGATAGTCTTCGGCCCCTCCCTAGTGATGGGGAGGAATTGGACATGACTAAATTAGGGAGAAAATCTGGGAAAAATCCAAAATAAAAAAAAAGTGATTGCACATTAAGAACAATTATGGTGACTAAGTTTAATTTCTCCACTAGCAATATGACATTTCCATGACTATTGGATTGATTGCTGACCTGAGGAGGCAAAATGCTGCAATAAAACATTTTAGAGAAGGCCGTATGTTGGGGAATGACGATCCACTGCAGTCTTTCCTGTGGACATTCAGCGAGTGAAATGCCTGAACAGATAACTTGTCGCCAACTTGAGAAAGAGACGCATCATTTCTACATGTTTGGGCCATTGAGGGAGTTCCTGGAAGGCTGATGTTTCAAACATGAAGCAGGCAGTCCGATCATGGCTCTGGCGTACTGAGACAACTTTCTACCTTGACGGTGTCCAAGCTCTAGTGAAACACTGGAATAAGTGCATTAGTGTAGCAGGGGATTATATAGAGAAATAACGACCCTCGTATATTCATTGCAGCTTTTCTATACTGTAGCTGGGAATTGCACATTAATAGCGATGAAGAACTACATCACACATCTGCATGTCTCACACAGCGTCAGAACCATACACATTAATCTGACTGTTTAATTTTAAAAGGTAAATGCGATGTTTGGTTCCGTGCCCTATAAAAAAGGCGGCTTGTTGAACGGTTAGACTTTTTGGTGCTGGGATGCTACTGAATGAAAGGCTGTGTGAATTTGATTTTGGCAATAAAGTCAGAGAAGGAACCACAGGCTCACACTGGAGGGTTTGGGAATGAAAGTGTAGAGTTTTCCCCGTTGGGAATAAAGGCTGCGTCCTCGCACGCTCTCCGAAGAGGAAATCATTTTACTAGGCCTTTTTTTTTGACAGGGAAAAGTGATTATTTAAATTTCTCCACTCCTGCTGATTGGTATAATTTTGGAAGGCAGTATCGGCTCGGCGTCTGGAGAGTTAATTAGCTGTAATGTCTTAGCGGTGGGTCTGACGGATGTGGGAGACCGGGCGATCTACTCCGCCGCTTCCTTTCCTGCTACAATTAAAGTCACGTTGCTTTTTTTTATTCAGTTCCTGTGAGAGTCTGAAGCTGGAGTGATAAAAGGTAGAAGAAATAGAGGGCTACAGCAGGGGGAGTTCTCGTGGGTCAATCTGTGCGTCATTTTTCTTTTCCGTTCCTTTCTTAAAGGCTACCAGGGTTGTTCTTGTGAACAGGTTTGTTCTTTTTAGCACGTGTTTACAACACACAAATGCAATACTGACAGAAATCATCACATGACTTTATATAATGCGACAAACAACATTTGAAAATAGAATTTATTATTAATAAAAAGCAAATCAGTAAAGCAATAAAGCGATTAGCCATTATGTGCAGCGTGCAGCGGGAGTACTTCTGGGTATCGGGTCGTGTAATCCAGAATGACAAGGATGTATTCATGTCCTCGTGCGGACTTGGGAAGAGGGCCCACGAGATCCATGCCAATTCTTTCAAAGGGGATACCTATGATCGGCAGGGGGATGAGGGGGCAGGGGCCGGTTTCTTGTCGGAGGTTTTCTGACACTCTGGACACCTTTGACAGAGGTTTTTCACTTCGGCCTCCATCCGAACAATCCCGGATCTTTTCGATAGTATTCCCGGCTCCTAGGTGGCTGCCGAGGGGATGGGAGTGAGCTAGGTGCATTACCATGTCTATTGTCCCCTGTGGGACTACTAGGAGATTCTTATTTTCTCCCCTTCTCTTTGTGCGGTAGTAGAGTAGGCCCTTCCGAATCAGGAAGTTTTTGTGTCTGCCATCATCCTCGAACTTACCCTCTATCTCGCGCACCTGTCCCCAGCAGTGTTTTAGTTGCATGTCTACTTTTTGCATGCGCGCAAAGTTGTCTTCGCGCGCCACCTGCTGGGACAAAGAGAGAGATTCATTAGTATTCGGGAGGGGCTCACCTTCTGCTTCTGCATCTGCGCTCTCCTTCTGTCGCTGGGCCATCCACGCATGGCCGGTGAGCGGGGTCCCCTTTGTCGACCCTCGGCCGGGATTCCCTTCATCTTTTTCTGTTTTTCATGGGGGTTTCTCCCAAACTCCGGGACAATCTCGACCTAATAGGAGGGGGACAGGCAGGTTGGGAACAATACCCGCGACAATGGTGTGTATTTCCCAACGATCCTCCACCGTGATGCTTGCCGCCGGCACCTCTCGCCAGTCTCCATGCACGCATGTGGCCGGCAGAGGTCCGCATGGTTTTGCACCACGGGGGATGATCAAGGGGCGAGCAAGAGTCACTGCGCTGCCTGTGTCTAAGGCCTTGTTCACACGGGCATTAAATTTTTGGATAAACTAACACGCTCTGAACGTCCTAGATGTTTATGTTGCGTTTTGTAGTGGCGCTCGATTGACTTCTACTTGGCTCTGTCTAATGCCAGCCTGCAGCCCAAAGTGTAGTTTGTGTGTTAACCTGTGGAGGCAGTGTCGGGAACTGGATATAAAAGCCCTTGTCATTTTATTTGAGGTGCCTCCTTTTAATATGGACCATTTTGCTATATTAGACATTAATCTTCTTGTTTTAAAAATTCTCGTAATACGGCGACGTAGGGAGAGAAAAAATTACCGCTGCTACTGGGTTCACCCTCTGACTGCAAAACGTCGGATTAAAAGAAGTTTTTTTGTGGTTTATGAAGAAATGCGTAAATTTCCACTCAAATATTTTCAATTACTGTCGGATGTCAGTTTCCACTTTTGATTGTCTGGGCTGGATCAACTTCCTCCGACATTTTATTTAGCTTTTTTTTCCACATTTCCCTATGTATAGCATGTATAGGATCATGGGATATATCCGGTACTCCGAAGCGTAAAATGAACGCGAAGAAAACGCACTAGAAGCGTTTTGCTTGCATTCGTTGGGATGTGAACGCCAAGAAAAAGCTGCATGCAACGTTTTTTTGACGCCATATAAATGCCCAGCCAGACAAACGCATGTCACCAAAACCCGTGTGAACACTCTCATTGACTCCTATGTGTAGAAAACCCTCGGCGCTTGATCCGTGCTCACCGGACGCTACGAACACCAGAAAAATGCTTGATTTTAATGAGCGTGTGAACAAGGCCTAAAAGGGCAGGTATGGGAGCGGCGTGCATTGTTTTTCCCTTCTTTGATTCATTAAAAAGCGGGGGGGGGCTTCTCTCCGTGGTTCTTTTCTTCTCGAAGTTCAGGGACAGCGTCTATGGCTTCACGGACTGAAGTGGGAGCGCACATGCCTACCGCTGTTCTTTCTTCTCGTGGGAGGGAGCGGAGTACTTTGTCCACTACTACCCGGTCAACGACCTCGCGTGAATCGAGCTTGTCTGGTTGGAGCCATCTATAGGTGATCCGATGTAGCCTGTCCAGCTGGGCACAGGGCGGCGCTTGTAGATCGTACATCCAGCGATGAAATTCACAGGCAGCTTGTGAACTTGAGAGGCCACACTGGGCTATGATCTCCGCTTTTAGGCGGTTTACTGGTCTGCTTCTTCCTCTGTTAGAGAGAAATAAGCTCGCTGTTCCTCCCCGGATAGTAACGGGATCAGGATCGAGCTCCACTCTGCTACCTGCCAACCCTCTTGTTCAGCAGTGCGTTTAAAGGTCTGTAGGAAGGCTTCGACATCATCGTGTGGAGCAAGTTTAGTTAGGAGCCGTTGGGCTTCCTTGCGAGGGTCGGACAGTGGGACATGTTCTCGTTCTTGTAGCCGCGAAAGCTCGGCGGTGGTAGCCTGAAGCCCCTGGGCAAGCTGCTCCAATACGGTATTTTGCTGGAGGCTGGTTTCTAGTAGGTGGGCAATGAGCTGATCCGAGGCTGGTGAGGCTGGCTGGCCTGCTTTCTTTTATTTTTTTGATTGGCGCTCAATAAGCACTTCATTCTCGTTATCATCCCCATTTTCTAAAGCTGACACGATTTGTTATCCAAAAATAATTACTACACTTTGACTGACAGGTGTCCACCAGGGGGCGAGCTGTCAGTCCGTCCCACATTCCCTCACCCCTCTGATTGCAATTCAGCTCATGTGGGTTTTGCTAACAGCTGCTTTTGTAGCAAGGTGAAGTGGCGCATTAAGAAAAACACTAGACTACAAATGACTTTTGATTAGCATTGACAGTCCAATTCGAAGCTGAATCTGTAAGCAGAGACCCAGACCATACGCTGGCCCTGCGTTTCGCATGAAGAATATGAATGAGTCTGAAAGGAAGAAATAAAGTAAATATGAGATGTATTTATAAAACAGAGCTGTCATCTAATGCTAGAGATCCTAATGCTAGAAACAAAGATGTAGCAGGAAACGTCTGACGTTCATTTACACCTGCATTAACACACATGCATTGTCCAGTAGGTTTACTGAGTTCTGGATTCTGATTGGTTAGAACAGATTGATTAGTTTTCTGTAACAGCTCGGAGAGTAATGGAGGCTTATATTCATCTGACATTTCCAACATTATATAGCATATATTATAGCAAGGGCGTGTACACTGGATGTTCTACACACACACACAAAACCATGAATGAGCTGTGATTAGCCGCTCATTTTTGGTAAAGTGAGTTCAATTTTACTTGCCTGATTACTTCCAGACCTGTTGAATCAAGAAATCACCTAAATAGAACTTGTCTGACAAAGTCACTAATGCTTAAAGATCTCACATCATGCCATGATCTAAAAAAACAGATGAGTGTAATTTACATCTATCAATCTAGAAAGTGTTGTAGAGCCATTTCTAAGGCTTTTGGACTCCAGTGAACCACAGGTATTATTCTCAAATGGTGAAAACCTGGAACATTGCCAAACCTTTCCAGGAGCGGCTGGCCGACCAAAATTAGTCCAAAAGCATCAAAATTTGCTGATCTGATTCATTTAAGTGTGTCAAATATGCAATCCAATAAAAAAATCCAAAAAGGGGCAAATATTTTTTAACGCCACTGTATATTGTATACATTTAACTTTATCTGATAATGTTCATGGAAGGAGTCTCCAGTGTCCGCACTGTGTAACAGTCAGAGGTTAAGCTGTAGATTTAGGTTTAGGTAGAGGGAGGATTTTTATGCTTCTTTGCAATTTTTATAAATGTAACTAAATAAATGAGAGACTGCTGAGAAAACAACTGTTTATACATGCTGTAATGTGACAAGAGGAACGATCTCGTTTCAAGGACATTAAATGTGACTATAAATGCATAAAAAGTACAACATGCTGTGCTGTAATTAACACAAAAAAATAAGGATAATGGTCAAGAAAGCATGAAAAATCACTTTAAATTTTTATTTAAAAATTATTTACCTTACACAAAGGCTGCA
>JAQMYJ010000003.1:27809016-27822163 GCA_030014305.1 Clarias laeviceps | reverse complement strand
ATTTGAACTAATTGTAATTATTTAAGTTAACAGTACTCAATATGTTTAATTACTTTGAGCATTAGGGTTTACAGTGTGACTGATTGCCCAAATTTCCAGACTTACAGTATCTTTGTTTTCACCTGTGTGTATGGTAATGAATTCCAATCAGCCCTAAATTCTGAGTTCATAATCAATGCATCAATGAACACGAGATAGCTGAGATAGATTTTAATTTAGCCACGCCCATATCCCGCCATAAAACATAAAACAAACTAAAAAACAAAATGATGACAACATGTGACATATGCTGAGTCATTCAGTAATACGTTCCAGCCGCTGCAGTGCATCAAGTATCACTAATACACACTGACACACACTGATACATTCAAAATGTGCATGCGAAATTGTAAAAAAGCCTTGCATTTGCATACTTGCATACTCTTGTTTTTCTTTTTTCATAACTTTAGAAGCTGTTAAAAGTTGTTATTTAAAAATACGACCCATTCATTCATTTATTCCTTCATTCCTTTTCTATACCACTTATCGTGTGCGCGGTAATTTAGAAACACCAGTTAGCCTAATAATGCATGTCTCTGAACCGCAGGAGACTGGAAGAAACTGGATTACCCGGAGGAAACCCACCAAGTACTTACTAACTCATTATAAGACGTTATAATTTCATTATTTTGACTTAATATCTTGCTATTTAAACTTTGTAAATCATTTAGGATGAAATGACAAGATAATATCTGGAAATAACGAGTTGCCGAGTTAAAATACAATAAGAAGGCTTCTTAACCAAGTGTACAGAGAGAGAGAGAGAGAGAGAGAGGGTAACTCTGATGTACAGGACACAAAGGGACGTGTCACCAGCACGTGCAACCTTACAAATGCAGTCTCAGGGTGTGGTAGTGACATGACCCTCTGTCCCCCCAACTCCCCCCCCCCACCCAACATCTCCCCACCCAACATCTCCCGCCTCTGTCTTTCCTGAATCGATAGCTTGTATGGTTGCCGCATTGCTCTCTCAGCCTCCTGCAGCCTGCTTCTCTTTCACACTCTGTTTTATCAAGGTCATCTGTATCAGGCACGTGGAGTCGTCCCACACGCTGCTTTCTTCCCCCCGTGTAGCCGTGCACCACCAGTGCCCACTACTGGGGAAAACGTGGGAATGTCAGTTCGCCCGGATGGGCAGGAAGAAATAAGGAGAATGATATGGCTGTAGGATTGATTGTGAAGAACGCTCCGCATCCGTTATGGTTCAGCAGCAAGAGAAAAAAAAAACATCACAATATGAAAGCTTGGATTGTGAGATTTATTACAAAATGATGAAGAATATTTTGTGCATCTTTTCTCTGAGCCACAAAGGTGTTAAAAAGTTCAATTCCCAAAATATTGTGCGTGAAATGTTTTGGTTATATCAGTATGATTTGTTTTTTTGTTTATTTTAATTTTTTTTGCAAAATGCTATAACTCCACATTCTACAGTTTTGTCAAATGGAGAACTCCTACAATTGTGTCTCTTTACATTACAATTCTGAGATGATTTAGAAAAAATTCCAAGCTTATACAACTTATTTATGTACAACGAGTTTAGAAGGGAAAAATCTCGTAACAATTCCATTAATCATCTTGTCTGTATCGTGGCCTTATCCTTGCTTGCTGCAACCCAGCCAAAAAGCACACTTAGAACACTTTTAGGACCCCGAGTATAAGCTTTTTTTTTTCATTTCCGTCTTTTCAATGAATCACACAATGTGTTTTTTCTGATGGAAATGAGCCGCATGAAAAGGACAGCGACTTCCTGCGCTGATTAACACGTATCTGCTTGTTAGAGATAAGACACGGCAGGCCGTATTATAATCCATACAACTGAGCTGAGTAATATTGTTCAACCGGGAATTGGTATCATGTGAGGTCTTAGTTTTGGGTCTGTTCACAGGCAGGAAGACAATATAAAAGCGAAAGAAGATAGCTTTTATGGAATTTTAAATGCTCTTGAACAATCTGGGGTGCCAATATTTATTGTTAACCCATGGCACTTTGACCTTTTGGTACAGAAACAAACGTTTGTCTTAAACGACTGTTATAAAGCTTTCTGTTAATTCAAATAGAACACAAAAATAATTGAACTTGGCTGAGTGCAGATTCACTGAAGGGGAAAAGGACGCAGCACTTGTTTGTTAGCGGCTACTTCTTCCTCCAGTTCACTTTATCCATTTTTTGGTGTAGGAATTTATTTTCTTTATGCTAGCATTTTCATGTTAGCATTCTTAAGACATTAGATGTTACTTCTATCCCAAAGCGACAAACTAAAACTTCCTCCCGAAATTTCAGAACTATCCTTGTACTCACCCATGTGGATGTTAATTTGTAACACTCAGCTTTACATTATAGTCATAATTAAACATGATATTTTTTTATTATTTCTATTCAGGCTCCATAAAAAAGCTAATGCTGTTCTGGTGCCCCCTTGTGGATTAGCTATTTATGACAAAATGTGCATATGGAACTGGATGGATGGATGGATGGATGGATGGATGGATGGATGGATGGATAGATAGATAGATAGATAGATAGATAGATAGATAGATAGATAGATAGATAGATAGATAGATAGATACTTTATTAATCCCAATTGGAAATTGTATCATTACAGAAGCCAGTTCACAGATTATACAAGTAAGCAACAAGCTAAAAAACGTCATGAGAAAAATGTAAAGTACAACAAAAAAAACCCGCATAAAATACACTGTTTATAATTTAAGGTGCATTAATGAGGTAGTGTATGAATGATGTAAAATAATAAGCATATACACTACATACTCTTTCTGGGTGTAGAAAAGACTCACCTCATCCTCAACCTCAATAAAATATGTAATTTACATTTTTTCTTTTTCTTTTTAAAGGTAAATTTGTTGCATAAATTTTCTAATATGCTCCTATTTGGTTGTCATTCCAGGTATCATGAGGTTTTAGTGAAGGGGTTTAGGATGTTGCAGTGTGAGGAGTAGCACAGGGGTGGAGTTTAAGACCGCTCTTGTTTGTCTTTAACAGTCGTTAATTCAGTGTTCCGTGTCTCTTTGTACCTGAGAGTGGACTCGTAGTGAAACTGATGATGTGCAACAGGTTGACGGAACACTTGGGGTGAAATCAGTTGTACAGAGTGTGTACAGTATGGCATGGTATCTGTGCTTCATCTTGTTTCATTTTAAACTGTGGTGTAATCTAGCATCTTTTTTTTTGTTTTGTTCTTTTGGAACAGAACGAGCAAAGAAATGAGCCACTGTTCAACGATCTTATCTCTAAAGCTAACATCTTTACCTACCACATCTATATTTCAAGTTTTCAGGAAAAACCAATAAACAACACTAATAAAATCGAAGGGCAGTATGTACTGTCAGTATTATTAAAAACCAAACCATTTATATCTCACATGATGCAAATCATTGTTATTTTTTTTGCTTGTCCATGTTAATACTCCAAACTAATTAACTAAGATTAAAAATCACGTGTGTCAGCATGTAACGTGACAGCATGGTGTACCTCAGGGGCGTGTCTTAGGATCTGAGGTTCTATAATAAGGTAGTATAGAATGGATATATGTAGATAACGGATGAATAAAGGCTAAAAAAGAACCTTTAAAGGGGACAAACACACACACACACGTGTATACACGTCTGTTTCCCTCAGCATGAAGCTTGTTTGGACCAGCTGTCCTTACTACGTTTTTCAGAAGCTGTTCCCGTGGTGTCATTGCTAATTGCCTGGGGCAAGCCTGCTGTTGCACACACACACACACACACACATATACATTCATATCAATGATAGTTATCTATGTAATTTATTAAAATACATATATTATATTATATTATATTATATTATATTATATTATATTATATTATATTATATTATATTATAGCATAGTGTATGTACTGGCACTGATGGTTTGAGTTTGTAGAAATAGATAAAAAGTTAAAGCTAAAAATAATCTGTTTAAATGGTATTTCCTTCTTTACACTCTTAACACTTTACACTGTTAAAAAAATCTAATTTTGCTTAACCATGAGGCTCCAAAGAATTGCAGTAATACTGAACATATTCTTGGTAAGTGCTGGGCTTGTCATGATTTTATTGATCTCAGGTTCTTCTGGAGAACACACAACTTTAATTTAAAGGTTTTGTTTATTTTGGATATTCTGAGACAAATTTATTAATAAACACAGCACACCTACTGTAATATTTAGTTGAAGATGCTTCTGGTGGCCATCAGCAAGCTTCTGTCAGAACTCTGCTTAGATACTGAACCTCTCTGTTGAAATGAAACTTGTTGGTTTCTCTGGCACAAACCCAAAAAACAAATTTTGTCCTTGTTTCAATAATCTAGCTGATGATGTGAGCTTCTGTTGAAGAATTTGGATGTTCTCTTCTATCTTCAGGATTCCATCCAGTTCCCCTGGCAGCAAAACAGCCCCAGAGCATGAAGCTACCACCATAAACACCATCACCATCATGCTTCACAGCTCGTACAGGGTTCTTGGAGTTCACTTTTCAGAACCTTCCTCCAGTAAGCTTTTTCTTGTCCATGTGGTCAACTGGTCAAACTTTAGTCAAGCTTGAAGATATGGATTTTGGATCAGGGGCTTCTTGGATCATGGATTTTGGAGCAGTGACACTGGCTGGTCTGTGCCTTGATGGTTCCTGGGTAGTTCCTGACCATCAGAACCAGTTTCTTCCAGACCTTGGCAAAATGGCTCCACCTCCCAGTAACCTGTGCTTATAGTACTGTATGTACAATATTTTTGACTGGATCCTGGAATCTCCAGGTGTTTAGAGACGTTCCTGGCCTACAGTATGTACTGTAAATCTACCATCATCTTTCTCAGATCAGCACTGAGTGATTATCAGTCTAGTTAGTGCTGACACACTCTTTATGTTGCACAGTGAGGGCCGGGCTGGAGTCCATCATCATCATCATCACTATCAGGAAGTGGAGAGGAGTTGGGCTCGGCAAAGTAAAAGACATTTTCATGACTTTCAGCACCGCTGACTTAATAATCATCATGCGTGTGTGTGTATATATTTTTGATCCTGTGCTGATTTCAGAAAACTTAATATAAATGAAATCATGAGAAACCAAGCTCCTGAGATGTAACTTAGAGTTGATTGCCATGTGTTTCATTAAAAAAAAAAGTGCTGTGGCATAAACCGTGACATTTATGAGGTTTCATTCATCACTTCATGCGACCTTGCCTAATAAAGCTCACAAAGCTTCTGCTCAGAGCCTGAGAACATCGAGTAGTGACTTTAATTAACATGCAAATACGATGTATTTTTAGGTTTCGTAGATATTTTTTCACATACAGCTTCCGTGATGTGGAGCCGTGTCACAGAAAAGAGTAAGCCAGAGTAAATATGAGTGGAAATGAAAATC
Source organism: Clarias laeviceps (assembly GCA_030014305.1). Taxonomy (NCBI): domain Eukaryota; kingdom Metazoa; phylum Chordata; class Actinopteri; order Siluriformes; family Clariidae; genus Clarias; species Clarias laeviceps. The sequence goes on along the minus strand of JAQMYJ010000003.1, from coordinate 27,816,747 downwards.
ACAATGTAGGAACAGAAGGTCATAATGTTTGTAATGTTAATAAGGCAACGTCTCTGTAGGCTCTCAGTGGGTTACAGGTCGTGTTTGTGAGCGATTCCATGCAAATTTTTAGATTTTTTAATCTCAGCTTGGGAGCTGTTCATTTGAATACAAAAGATGTTTGGAATCAGAAGAAGGAGAAGAAGATGAAGGCAGATTTGTTGGTTTAAACAATGAACAACTGGGCATTTTCTGTAACATATTCTTACCCTTTAACATCCTCACAAAAAAAAAAGCCAATGGAATTTTTGTTTTTGCATTTTCATTTTCTATGGTCTATTATTATTATTATTATTATTATTATTATTATTCAAAAGACCCCAGTACAAACGGCAGAGATGTCACTTCATGGTAAAAGTACCAAAACATTTACAAATACCAATTTCAAAAAATCTGAAAAAGTGCAAATTTTTAACAAAATGCTATTTTTTTGTATGTGGTGGTTGAACAGCACAGAGATTTTGTTGCATTTGAAAGCAGTTGAAGAGGCATAGTGTTTAAACACACATCAAGCCTGTGGTTTTTTTTTAAGCATAGCATACAGTACCTCAACTCGGGCGGCACTGTGGCGTAGTGGTTAGCTCCGGGGTCGAGGGTTCGATTCCCGCCACGGGGTTGGATGGTTCGCTGTTCCAACAACATTTATTTTTATTTATTTACTGTCTTATTTGCTTATTTTATACAATGAGGGTGAACTTTTTATTGTTGTATTTGTATTTAAATTTTTTTTATTATTATCAGTTTTTTTTATGTCTACAGCTGTTTTAGGATTGTACGTACAGCACTTTGGTCACTGTCTTGTGTTAAATGTGATTTAATAATAAATGTGACTTTGACTCAAAATGTGCCGTACCAAAAAGTTGAGCAGAACATTAAAGGGTTAAATTATAAAAGCAAAATGTTTGCAGCGACATATGAATATTTTTTTTACTTTCTTACTAATGTTATTTATACTGAAATGTGGCTACATTTAGATAGATAGATAGATAGATATCTAAGTATATGACAAATTGGTCAAGATTAACAAACAACAGCTAGAAAAGTAGTCATGGCACCAGACGTCCTCACACCAGTCCTACGAGCTTCAGTAATATTGGAAGAAAGGACACAAACCTAGTGTATACTGTATCAAATCACAAAGTTAACCTCTTTCTCTCTCTCTCTACTTCTGAATTTCTATTTGTCTTTCTTTTTTTTTCTTTTCTTTTTATCTTTCTCTGTCTATTTCAATTTCTTTCTCTCCCTCTCCATCTCACTTTCTATTTGTGTCTCTCTGTCTTTCTAAATCTCTGTCTGTCATAAGAGGAATGAAACACTTGGGGATGCGATGTAAGAGGAAATTAATCAGTAAAGACGCTTCATCACACCATGCTGCCGTTGTTGATTAGTTTCCTAACATGGAGTGATTAATTCCTGAGTCAGCTGCATAAATACTGCATTAGCACTAAACATTGTGTGTAATACTAATGCAGTGTACACAACTGTGTGTGTGTGTGTGTGTGTGTGGTTCTTTCTTAGAAGATGCTCCTACATGCATTTCACACTTCTGCTGCTGATCTGGATGTTTTTCACAGTTTGACCTGCTTTGTCAACCTCTCGCCCCGATCCCTTCTCCCTGATGTTCAGCTGAGACGCGAGCGCTCACACAGAGTCACACTCAGTTTATCCAGGGACACGACGGCTAGAGCTACAGCCACGTCACGTTTCTGTTACAGAGCGCATGGGGATAGATAGATAGATAGATAGATAGATAGATAGATAGATAGATAGATAGATAGATAGATAAAAAATAAATATTATTAGTCATTAAATACACAAACAAATAAACAAATAGATAAATATTTTCCCCCATTCTTTCTTCTTCTACAAGTATACAGCTTTGTCCTGTACACAAGGTCACATGGGGCCTGGAGCCTATCCCTGGGTACGACCCTCGACAGGGTGCCAGTCCATCACAGAGTACACATGTACCCACCACATACTCACACACGCTCATTTACACACTACAGCCAATTTAGGAACACCAATCAGCCTAATCTGCATGACTTTGGACTGTGGGAGGAAACCGGAGGACCCGGAGGAAACCCACCAAGCAATTATTTCAATTAATAATTATCTCTATGTTTAATTTAAACATATAAAAATGTAAAAATATTTAAGACAAATACATTTTTATTGTATGGTGTATAATTGTATTTTATTGTATTTTATAATATACTATGTAGCAAAAATGCAGCAAGTAAAAAGTTCTAACTATTATTTATTTATATTTTTTAACATTTTTTAAATATATTTTTCTACAATGTTTATGTATATTTTTTCATTTCAAATAAAAATCAGTGTCTATAAATATTTACAAAATATTAGAGCATGAGAGAAAAAGAATTAAAACCTAATTTACTGTTTATAAATAGAATTTAAACCAGTTTTCTGTCAGAATCGTAAAGTTGTTTTAAAATAAACATAACATATTGAAAGCATCGAAAATCTACTGTTGTCCTGTTGTGACATTATGTTACAGAATATTAAAAAATTAATGTTACAAACAGAAGAAATATAAATATATAAAATATATAAAATAAATATAAACATGCATCCCCCATGACAAAATTTAATTCAATTTATTGACATATAAAATAAATCCATGAATGTTAAAATAGTATAAGCTAAAACATTGTAAGATCTGTCATTACAAAAGTGATATAAATAATCTCTGACTGTGTGTATGTGCAGCGTCATAGAAAATCTATTTTAGTTTAAATATTTAAATATTTATATTTTTTTTTATTCAGTTTTTATTTGCTCTTGACTTTGACCAAGTGCACTATTTTATAATTCTTAGCTTTGAAAAAAAAATGCGGTTATGGATAAAGAAAACAAAGTTTTTTGTTTAACTCTAGTCATGATTAGTTGCAAGCAAAAAAAAGAACGTGCAATGTGACACTTGTGTACAGGGTGAAACTGGTGTGCAGTGTGTTGAAGCTCCGCCCAGTTGTGTGTTGAGGTTCCGCCCAGCTGCTGGAGTCAGAAATGTGATATTTTTCATCTCAGTGTGTTTAATGTAGACGCTTTAGATCGAGGAGAAGGAAGAAGGAGAAAGAGCAGAGAGAGCTGATGGAGTCTGAGCAGCTTCCAGGTAACAGCCTTCTGTAGCCTCACACTTACACCCGCACACCTACACCTTCAATTCTACACCCGCACATCTACATTGTCAAATCTATACCCTCGCATTCATACAATCAAATCTACACCCTTGCATATACACCATCACATTTATTCAATTCAACTCAATTATATTTATATAGTACTTTTAACAGTGGTCATTGTCACGAAGCAGTTTAACAGATTTTTTTTAAATATGGAAATAAATTAAGTATAATTTATAATTTATGATTTACACCCTCACATCTACACCTTTGCATCAAAGGCATCTAATGCTGACTATTAAAAAAATCATTTTTCGCAAAGTGTGGGCCGCATCCCCCTGGTGAGCTGTGAAAGTACTGCAGGCGGTCTGTGAGAGTTCGTTTACAATAAAGCAGTACAAATTATTATGTTAAATTTTGTAATTAAATTCAAAGCCGTAAAATATTTACCTTTTTTTGTCCTTTTTTCTTTAACGTAACATTTCTTATATAATTTGGATCTCGTAGTGTAACAGTTGGGGTTGCTTAAAAAAAGATCTAAATTTATTTTAATTTGTTTTCTTTTACAGTATAGCAGACAGAACGTTCATTAATTAATTTTAAGATGTGGTTTTGATGCAAGTTTTTTTTACTCTTTCTGGTGTAACAAATCGCTGCATGATTTCGAGTGGTCAGCTAACACCCTGTGTAAATATTGATCTCTCTGACTGTACTCTGATAACGTGCACAATTCACAGTGGGTGGACTTCATCATAATACTCCTTTTTTTTGTCATACAAGTAAAAGATCAACTGTTTGTAATTAAATAAATTAAATGAATAAAATGAAGTGCTCTGCACATTAGCTTTCATTTTTAATGTACTCATTCAGCGTTCATTTATAAACAGAACAGCACTTACAGCAAATACAAATCACTCACTCTCACTCACTCATCTTCTCTACCGCTTTATCCAGTATTCAGGGTCATGGGGGGGCGGAGCATTTAACTGAGAATTTAAATAAATTATATTAAACAGTAATTAAATAATCAACCTTCCCAATGTGTGCTTCCTTCATTCTCTCATTATCCTAATTAACTCTGGTTATTAATCAGCAGGATGTCATGTTCTTCTGTTTGTAGCTGCGTGGCCTCTATACAGTGATGGAGAGCAGGTAGGCGGAGCCACTCCTCCATTAGTGGGTGTGTCTGAAGACCAGGGAGGCGGTCCTGTAAACCCTGTCACACACCGTACAAAGGTTTATTTCATGGATTTAGAGATTCTAGTTCTTATACTGTTTATTATATATAAAAGTCATTAATGGCATAATAATTGTAGCATAACAGTTAGGATATATTAGCATTAAAATATGAATAATAAAATAATAAAACTAAGCCAAGTAATTTAAGTAGAAATCGTTCAGATAATTATAACATTGATTTGCACTGACATTTTTATTTTCATATAAATCATACAAGCTATTATTATTATTATTATTATTATTATAAAAATTGTTGTTGTTGTGTTTGTTAGTCACTGAGTCTGTGTTTGTTTTTACAATGTTAATAGCTTTTATTACATTCCTGCACACATCTAACTAGAGATACCGTTGTTCCCAGAATGAGCCGTGGTCATGTGACAGCTCTGCTTCCTCCGCCGATGATGATGATGATGATTCGAGGGCAAGAAAGAAGAAGAAGAAGAAACTAAGAAAAAAGAAGAGCAAAGTAATTTAGTCAAGTTCATATTCCATCACATTTCCATCTATCGTACTGCAACAAGATAGAAAAAATAATAATTAAATTAAAACATTACTGTTACAAATTGCTAAGACTGGAGACTCCTTCCATACATGCTACACAAACATCTCAACGTTTCAAAAATCACACACCGTTTTCACACAATGTTGTTTTGAATACATAAAACCATTTCTTCTCCGGAACTTTCTATAGAGATCGAGCTCTTCGTCATCGTCATCCTCCAGTTCCTCATCCGACAGTGACAGCAGTGAGGTGAGTGAATAATATAACTTTAAAAAGAAAAGGAATGCAGTGCATAAGTTCTTTATAACTTGAAGTAACTTTGCATTTGTGACATTTTTTAAGTGAATTGTACCTTAATATGTGGCTACTAACAGACTCGCTTTTTATTCAGCTAGCATGCTTTCTATTGTATGACTAGCAAGAGCACATGATTAGATATTGTGCTGTTATATCATTTTACATCATGCTAGCTATGCTAATGATTAGGTTTTTTAAATATAAAATTACACATTTTAAAACATCTCACAGCATTATTAGCCTTTTTGAAATGCTAGCACCATAATACATTCTAGCAAATATTAGCAAGCATGATAGGAACTAAATTGTAAGTAAGAAAAACTTACAATTTAGCTTGTGTGCAGAAGCTAGCTTTATTTATTTATATTTTTACTTCAGCTAGCTTCTACACACATGCTAACTTATAAGTTTGTTGCTGCTTTTAGGTGTTTTTCATAATCTACACAAACCTCTTCAAATGTGTGGGAAATGGAGCTAATATTGTTAGTAACATAGAAAAAAATTAGTATGAGTTGTTTATTAGCTACTGTAGGTTTTTGTCCTAGCTATCTTATCCTCATGATTAGCTTTTATAATGTCACTTTAGTTAAAGTAAAATTTTCTAAAGTTACTTTGATGTTTATTAGGAAATGTTTTACACAGAGACAAATTTCTCCACAGGATGAGAAGAAAAAGAAGAAAAACAGGAGGAGCCAAAGGAAACAGAACGCTGTGATCACAGCGATTCCCGGGTCAGGTGGGAGAAATCAACTGCACTTGGAATGTGTTGTTAGATTTTGTAGGCTGCAATGTGCTGAATTTAATCCTTTGCAACCTTCCTTTCGCAAACGTTTCATTAATATTTATGAGTGATTGTGAATTACATCAGAGTGCCATCGAATTCTGGATCCTGATTGATTGAAAGGTGTCGATGAATTTTCGACATGGAATTGGGACTTTTTTTTATGATAAGGAAACATTTATTTAGCATTAACGTTTTCCGGAGTTTGTAAGAGCTGTTGCTAAGCTAGTGATTAGCCATAGTGCTATGCATATGATTAGTTTATTATTTAAAGTAAAAAGAAAAAACACATTTAAAAACTTTAACAGATATAAGTGACTAGCAGGGTTTCTGTCAGAAGTGATGAAATGCTAGTCATGTAGTTATGGATAAACACGAGTTTTTAAAATGTATGGAAAAAAACAACATTATAGCACCATAGCTAACAACAACAACAACACTTTGTATTTCCAGAACAGTTTGAGGGTTTCATTTTGTGTGTTTTTTGTCTTATCAATTTCAAAAGTGAGAAAAAAGAGAGACCAAGGTGGAAAGAGTGAGTGTTTATAGCTGCTATAATATAAGACAAACTAGCTTGTTTCCCAAAGATTAAATGGAGCTAATGATGGACACAAGGTACATAAAAAAGAAAAAAGAATTTAGGAGGGAAAAAATGTAATCTGTGGCACACAAAAAAAAAGTATCCCTAAGTAAGTAACCCTAAGTAACTCCGCCTCATGACACCGCCCTGTGGTTGAATATGTTATTGCACACACACAAGACCGAGTGATTCATGTTTTCTCTCCACTTTAGCTTGACTCAGGTGTTTTTGCACTAGTTGTAGCTTCTTCTCATCAGCCATATAAAACACTCCACCCTTTTAATCTTATCTTCAGATACAAATACATCGCCCTTTATGTATACACACACACACACACACACACACACACTTCACAACACACCCTCACTGTTAGCACACTAACTCTCAGCAGAGTGAAGGAATTGGTGTTCATGTGCATTACTGTCCATATACAATTCCTTGTTTATGTCCATATAGGGTACAGAACAGCACACACACACACACACACACACACACACACACACACACACACACACTAACTACATTTACACTGATCGACTATTCTGTACATTAAAACAAAGATATTATCTGGACCAGTAAGTGTGTGATGGATTTTGTATTTAACACACACACACATACTGTACACACACACACACACACACACACACACACGTGTCACACAATTATACTATTTCAAAAAAGTTAATTTTGACTTGCTGAACACAGAATTAATTGTAATTGTTTTTACACAATAACAGGAATGTTATTGTGTTTCAGATGAAATGTAGCTGCAATAAAAAGTAACGTGTTTGTTCTCTAATGGTCGTGTAGAGAATGAGAGGAATAAAATCTAATCAGCTTGTTATCAATTAGTTTTATCTAACAGCATAAAACACAGTTTCATGTTTCATGTGTGTGTGTGTGTGTGTGTGTCCAGCAGGCCTTGTGCTGGAAATTGTGTTAACGCCACTGAAAGAGCTAAACGACGAGGGAGACATGAAGAAAGCAAAAAAAGACAACATTAGAGTAAGCACGAGTACCGTGTGTGTGTGTGTGTGTGTGTGTGTGTGTGTGCACAAGTATATTGTGTATAAGTTCATATATATAATATCAATTTATTCTGCATACATATAGTAAACTACTGTATAATTAATTAACTATAAATGAT
>JAQMYJ010000003.1:27789949-27808311 GCA_030014305.1 Clarias laeviceps | reverse complement strand
TGTGTGTGTGTGTGTGTGTGTGTGTGTGTGTGTGTGTGTGTGTGTGTGTGTGTGTGTGTGTGTGTGTGTGTGATTTTGTTCTAATTGTAATTTGTTTGATTCAGGACTCATCGTCTGACAGTTCCAGTGATGATGAAAAGAAGAAAAAGAAAAAAAAGAAGAAAGACAAGAAAAGAAAGAAGAAGAAAAAGAAGATGAGGAAAAAGAAAATAGTGAGGAGAAATTTCTAATGTCCTTGTAAAACTTAATAGATTAATAGATAAATTTTCAGTCTTCTTCTACTTATTATTATTATTATTATTATTATTATTATTATTTAGTTTTCAAGCTCAAGCAGCAGTTCTTCTTCAAGCGAGAATGAGGATGAGAAATCAGGCCAGAAACTAAAGAAGGTAGGACAAGTTTAATCATAATATATATATTTATTTTTTTCCTCATGGTGCTTAAAACTAAAATGATTCTGCAATCATATTAATTCAGTAAGTGAACAAAATATTTTTCCATTTTAAGCATCTGCTTCATTTTTAGCTTCTTCTTATTAAAAGATCAAATAAAAAGATCTGTGTTTTTTTTCCCCACTACGTACAGAACACCTGGAAAGTTCTCACAGTGCTTCCCTTTTTCCACATTTTGTTATGTTACAGCCTTATTCCAAAATGGGATAAATTCATAATTTTCCTAAAAATTCTATAAACAATACTCCATAATGAGAACGTGAAAGAAGTTTGTTTGAAATCTTTGCAAATAAAAAAACAAGATGTGTGTGTTTCCAAATCATGTCCAAGCAACTGAAGCATTACATCTCAAGGATGATCAGTGAAAACAGGAAGCACCTGAGCTCAATTTTGAGTGTCATGGGAAAGGGTGTGAATACTTATGTACATGTGATTTTTTTTCGTTGTTTATTTTTTAATAAATTTGCAAAGATTTCAAACAAACTTCTTTCACGTTGTCATTATGGGGTATTGTTTATAGAATTTTTAGGAAAATTATGAATTTATTCCATTTTGGAATGAGGCTGTAACATAACAAAATGTGGAAAAAGGGAAGCGATGTGAATACAGAACGTTCCTGATGCTCTGTATAATAAGAAGAAGCCATAGCTAAGTTAGAAAAAAAAAATTATGGTATTTGAAAAATTTTAAAAGGTGAACGAATATATTTTGAACTATTTAAATTAAATAAATATAGAAATTCTATTTATATTTAATATAACCTTAAAAGTGAACTCTCCCCTTATTATAACCAGTATATGATTGTCTGATCATTTTATCTATTTTTATTTTTTATAAATAGCTAACTAGCTAATGTTTGCTATCGGCTCGTCTCTGAAAACATTTTAGTAATTCTTTGGACTTTGTTGTTAGCAGGAAACAGGAAAATGGTCACCGTGGGGCGATGCTGCTGCTGAGGGAAATGAGGTTTGAGCTCTTAGTTTTATTTATTATTTTAATTCATTCTTTATATCGCTAAACACTGACAAGATTAAGATTTTCATTCAGATTTTGTTTTTTGAAACATTCTAAATATAAGGTATAAATTTTCCCCAATTTCCCAGGAGCACTCTGTAGACCTGACCGTCACTCGTTCGTTACCATCACTACTTCCCTCTGTTTTCTCTCTCTTCCTCTTTTTGTGTTTGTTATTTTACCATCTCCGTTTTTTATTCGGTCACTATTTTATCTTCACTTTTCTTCTTGGATTCTGTTTTTGGCTTCACACACCTTGCCCTCAACCTGTTCCCGGTACCCCATCCCTCCAGTAATTATTCTGTTTCAGTTCCGGTCCCATCAGATCAGAAAAGATTTTACTGTTTTTTGAGACTTATGATTGGAATTTAATACTTCTTTATTTATTTCTGTTCATTAGTCGTTTATGAAATCCAGCTTCTATCAGCTGAGCTCCTCAACCATTACTAATCCGCTAGTTAAGCCTGTTAAACTCTTAACTAGCATGCTAACTTAGCTGCTTACAGTAGCTGAGATTTTTTGGAGAGATACCTGTTACAGAAGTATGCATAAATAAATAAATAAATAAATAAATAAATAAATATGACCATAAAAAGCACAAGCCAACATGGGGAAAAACTTCTGCTTAGTTTGTTTCTACAATCTTCTACAAAGGTCACGTTTGGTTCACTGTTTCATTCCAGTTATGTGACAAAACCTTGAATAAAAACTTTAACTCTTCACTTTTTCTCTCAACTTTAACTTTTAAGTCTTTCCAGATTAAAGCTTTAATATAAAATTAAATATAAAAGTTGAGGTTTTAATACTTTTACATCAAACGTCAAATCTAAAATAGGATCTTTCCATCTCCTTTTTGCTAAATGAGTTTAATCCTCTGGTTGAAGTCAACGTGATGCTGCGCTGCATTTTATTTCTGTTCGTTCGTTATTAAAACCAGTTCAGACTCGACAGAACAGCCATCACTTTACAGGAGTTTTGTTCCTCAGTTTCTAATATGAAAATGTGTTGAAGAGTCATGTGATCATGTCATCTCTCTCTCTCTCTCTCTCTCAGGGGTTATTACAGGGCGAGCTGGAGGGTCGTTCAGGGGTGACGGCTGATGATTGGTCAGCGCCTCCAACAGGTTTGTTTCAAACTAACACACTCATCCTCTCTGCTCTTTTTATTAATCAGTCCATTCTGTTGCATCGCTCCATTCCTTCTATTAAATAGTCCTTTTTTTATCCATTCTTCACCTGAGGTGCGTTTATTTTTACACACCTTTTAGCTACAAGGCTAATGCTCTGAAGTTAGGATTAGCCTTATTTAGTGTTGCTTTCATTTTCTCCTGCCATCACTTTCTTTTTTACACTGTTCTTCTTTGTTTGGATGACTTTTCTTTCTTAATTAATTAATTAATTAATTCATTCATTCATTCATTCATTCATTCATTCATTTATTTAATCACTGTATTTTTTTTTTCAAAATTAGTTTTTTATCAGATCCTGTTTACTCGTCTAATCCTTCCCTACAGTTTTACTTAATTCCTTTCTTTCTTACATCTTTATATATTTCTCTTTCTTTCTTTCTTTCGCTTTTTTCTCTTTCTTTCCCATGTATTTACGCATTAATTTATTGCCATCATAACTTTCTCTATCTCTTCTTTTTCTTTCTTTCTTTATATTTTTTTGCCATTTATTATTTGTTTCATATTATTTCCTGTTTTCCTTGCAATTCTTTCTTTAGAAAGAAAAGTAGAAACAAGGTTTATTTACTATCATACAGTACGTCACACTCAGAACTGTACACACTTCTAACTGTAACTAATTCTACCTTCTGATTGATTTCCCAGCATTCCCTGCGGTCTGTGAGGCAGAGAGGACTGATGGGAAATGTGACGATGGTAAAAGAAGAAAAGAGGAAATGAAAGGGAAGCTAAGGAAAAAGAAAAAGGTGTAGTTAATTAGAAAATCATCTAAAAAAAGAATGGACTTAAATCGTTCTTGCGTCATTAGGTTCTCTGCTTTAATTAAAAACCCAGCTAGCATGCTAACTGATGCTAATTCTCACAATTGTTTTTGTCAGTTAGCAAGATAGTCGTGTTAGCTAGCTAGAGATTAAACAAAATAAAGAGATTTAATTAAGTCTGTGAATAAAGTGACTCCTTTATATTGTCTTTACCTTTTTATCTAACCCAGTATCTTTCCATTAGGATTCTGCTTCATCGTCAGAATCGACCTCCTCCTGCTCAGAGAGTTCCTCCTCAGACAGCGAGGACGACAAGAAGAAGAAGAAGAAAAAGAAGAAGAAGAAGAAGAAGAAAAAGAAGAAGAAGAAGGTGCACTGTTTATCATAAACGTAATAAATTATCTAAAGGATTGGACATAACCTCGTGCTCTTTTCGTCATTTTCAGGACTCGAGCTCATCTTCATCTGATTCCTCATCGGACGATGATAAGAAGAAAAAGAAGAAGAAAAAGAAGAAGAAGAAGAAAAAGAAGAAGAAAAAGAAGGTTAAGAAGTATTATAAATATTTAAATAAATGAATAAATAACAGAAGATGCAGCAGAACACAATGGAAACACTGAAACACGCGTGAACATGCATGATGCTAATGCTAATGCTAATACTGGATCAGATGAATGAAATCAGATGTTAATGCTAAGCCTGAAGTCGATGAACTTACCTATATTACTTATATGTTAACGTTTGGGTTGTAAAATTCTAATGCTAACTCAGTTATGTGTAGCACAAGCAAGAACATACTTTATGCATCTTAATCAACTAATTGCAAATTAAAGTAAATGAATAAAATATTTAAATAAAAATAATAAAATGTAGTTAAATAAAAATAAATAAATAATAAACAAACAATAAATAAAAGTATGTATACATCTAGGCAACATGCAAATTTATGCAACTTTAGAATTTGTATAACATTATTATTCATAATATTTAATATTTTAAATATTATAATATTTTTTTTAAATAGCCTGGAGTTTATTCTGATTAAAATTTTATACTGCATTTATTTATCGATTTCCTTTGCTCAGGACTCGAGCTCATCCTCATCAGACACGTCCTCCTCAGACAGTGAGGATGAAAAGAGAAAGAAGAAGAAGAAGAAGAAAAAGAAAAGAAAGAAGAAGAACAAGAGGAAAATTGTGAGTTTCGTCCTCACACCACGAAAAAACTTTATCATTTCACGGCCTTCTTATTTTTATTGATTAAAATCAATACACTGTGCGTTTTAACCATTTATATGTTGTTTTGTGTTTATAATGTTGTGTTACAGGCAAGCAGCTCTTCATCTTCTTCTGACAGTGAGGAGGAACTGAAGAGGATGAAGAGAAAAAAAAGGGGGAAGAAGAAAAAGAAGAAGAAGGTGATTCTGGAATTCAGCTTTAATTTTATACAAACAAACCAAAAAACACAAATAAATATTTTTATTTATAGATTTATATAAATATTATATATTTAATATTTATTATTAAAAAATCTATTTGATTATTATTTCATTACATTTTTATTATTATATTGTTATATATTATTTATATGTTATATTATTTATATTTTGTATTATTATTATTATTATTATTATTATTATTTATATTCATATATTTTTTTAATATTAGATTTTTTTTATTAATATTTTCTACTCATCTTGTTGGTGGATTATTTTACTTTCTGGAGCAGTTAATTTTTTTCATCAAATCATTAAAAAAAATTATACAACTTTTTTAAAAATCTATTTCAGAATAATAAGTTTGATCATTTTTGTCACCTTGTTTCTATGATGTATATTGGCCTTTATTGGTCCCCTCCCCTCCCATATATGTGTTGTCCAGCCGGGTCCAGCCATTGACTGAACTTTCTGACATGTTTTGATGTCTGTTCTGCACCAGGGCTCCAGTTCTCCTTCGCCTTGCATCGATGATGAGAATGAAAAGAAGAAAGATGACTTAAAGGTGAAGAAATAAATTACAGTAATATTAAAGGAAATAAATTTCTTTATTTTTAACACATTAAAGTGTGTTGGTGAATATATTTTTTAATCAGGTTAAAATGATTTTTTTCCTGTTTGTGCGCTCTATTCATCTAGCTAGCTAAATGTTTTGAAACAAGTGGTAATTAGCATGTTCCCAACTAGCCTCAATAGCTAAAATAATACTTATAAGTTACAATGAATTTGACAAAGCAGCTATAAAATAAAAACAGGCCCTTTCAAGGAATAGTTGATTGGATTCATTAAAAAGAGTCAATTTATTGAATCGATTCATAATGACTCATTTTGATTCTGACTGCTCAGGAGGAAGTGAAGGAGGAAGTGAAGGAGGAACCTCAGGATGGAGGACGAGAGGACAGAGAGCGATACGACATGTTTCCAGATGATCCCATAGCTGGATTCCCCACAGAGGGGGCGGAGTCTCAGGGGGAGGGGTCAAGGGTCACCTGGGGAGTCGGGGCTTTAAACTACAGATTTCACCAGGATCCTGAGAGGAACGGCAACGAGTCTGAGTTTTCCATGTTGAACGAGAATGAAGTGTGATTAAAAAAAAACATAATCTTCTAGACTAAAAAGATTGTTTTGCACTTTTTAATACTTTGGATTTAGATTTGATTAGCAGCTTTTTTTCTGTGTTGGAAATGAGTTTAAGTTCTTTATCTCAGAGCTAACTAAAGAGATTTCTGATTTGTTACTTAAAGCAATTCCTTTTTTCCTTATGGAGATGGAAATTATAATTTTTTGTAGCTTAGGTTTTAGACAGTTTCTCAGATTTTAGATTTCCTCCAATGAGCATAAAGGTCTACAATGAGTCAGAAGGGACAAATAAAATTTTTAAGTTTGTTATTAGCGAATAAACGCTTGGTTCACATGATTTATTTTATGAGTAATGAAGTCCTGCTATTTCGGAAAAATAAAAGTTTTTATTTTAATAAATTTTAATTAGGCTACATTAGAGTGAATAAGGCAGCAAGTGTGAAAAAATTGCTAAATAAAATTGGAACCAGATCTAAATAAAAATAAAAAAGAATCTGGACACTTGTTCTACTCTTTCACTCTCAGATGGACAGAAATAGAGATTACAAAGAAAAATGCTACAATTTTATTCTATGGTTTTTAATAATATTATATTTAGGCCATACATTTGAACAATACATAAACAACAAATAAGATTTTAGTTTGACTCACCTCATATTAATCATTAATCATTTTGGTTAAAATGGGATACTGATTTATTTTTTTTAGTGGGGGGGGGGGGGGGGGTCAGAATTTTGCTTTTTAATAGAAAAAAATTGTTTTAGGCTGTTTACAATTAAATTTACTAATAAAATAAAACACCAAATGAGCTTTATAGTGTGATGATGTTTGTAGAATTATCTGAATTATGTTCAGGACAATAAAACGGTTCATGTTTTTTATTCTTACTATTTGGCACATGTTTATTATTACATGAAGTTTTGCTTTATATTTATTAGAGAATGATACAAGATATTTTTATGAACCAAGTCAGTTCCTTTTGTCACTTACATTATATCAGCTATAAACACTCGTCCTCTCACCAGATTCTCATTATTCTCTCTCTTCAAGTTAAGAAGACAAAAATAATCTCTTATAAAATCTAACCTCCTGATCTAAAAATGTACTTTAATTAAAAGTTGCAGCTTTACCTCTGCTTGACACTAGAGACTCATTACTTAAATCATAAAAACTTCACCATATCAGCAATTATACATTATATTATAGGCATTTCTCCTTATATGAAATATCTTCTTCTTCTTCTTCTTTGTCTTTCGTCTGTTCCCTTTCGTCGCCACAGCGAATCATCTGCCTCCATCTAACCCTGTCTTCTGCATCCTCGTCTCTCACCCCAACTAACTTCATGTCCTCTCTCACTCTCATCCATAAATCTCCTCTTTGTTCTTCCTCTAGACCTCCTGCCTGGCAGTTCCAACCTCAGCATCCTTCTTCCAATATGCTCACAATCTCTCCTCCAGAGAAATTTCATCTCTTCAAGGTCGTCTCAGCACTTCAACACAGATACAACCTGTCATGTGACTATAAAACTGCTTATGATGAATGTTTATCATGTAACCTGAGACTCTGGAAGTTCCTGTTTCACAAAAATTAAAAAAACGAATCCTCTTCCATGGGTGTGCTGGTTTACACTCTGAAACTCTCTTGGAACTGAACCAACAACAACAGGCGATATTGTCCTGGGATTAAGCTCAAAAGACACCTTGTCATCACAGTTTATGCAAATAATGCATGGTTTTCCTGTTTAAGTTTATGAATCTAATCTTTTTTTAAGTACATTTTATAGCTGTTGACACTGAAACATAAATCGTCTGTTAAGAAGAGTTCATTAACCATCACCTGAGATTTAAAATTTCCAATGTCCAAACCACCTCAATCTGGACTTTATCTCTAAAACATCTAACATGGGTTGTCCCTCTGAACTCATTCCTTGTCACTCCCAAGGAGAACCTTAACATCTTCATCTCTGCTACCTCCTGCTCTGCCTCCTGTCTTTTCTTCAGTGCCGCTGTCTCTAAGCCGTAGAGCATCGCTGGTCTCACCACTGTCCTGAACACCTTTCCTTCCATTCTTGCTGATCCTCTTTTGTCACATAACACACCTGACACTTTTCTCCACCCATTCCAACCTGCCTGTACCCGTCCCTTCACCTCCTTTCCACACTCTCCATTGCTCTGGACCATTAAAGTACTTAAAGTCCTGCACCTTCTTTACCTCTGCTCCCTGTAGCCTTACCGTTCCACTTGGGTTCCTTTTTTATTTTTATTGTCCACCCAAGATGTCTTTGAAACAAACAACAAAAGATGGAACAGAACCGGAACTAAAATCACTGCCTTTTCTGTTCAGGCTGATCTGAAGTATCAGAATCTAAAAATAGAACAATCCCTGCACCAAAGGAGGAAAACATCTCCGCGTGGTACACGATCAGTTCTGATCCATTAAAAGTGTTTAGAGTTCTTGTGTTCAGAGTGTACACAAGCGCCGCTGAATTATAGGGCTGGAAATCTCAGCATCTGCTGTCATTTACACTTTTAACTACATTTTAGCTGAAACATCCAGACTTTAGAAATGGGTTTAAATTAGAAATTTTAAATCTCAGGTGATGGTTAATGAACTCTTCTTAACAGACTATTTATGTTTCAGTGTCAAAAGCTATAAAATATACTTAAAACAAGATTAGATTCATAAACTTAAACAGCAAAACCATGCATTATATGCATAAACTGTGATGACAAGGTGTCTTTTGAGCTTAATCCCAGGACAATACCGCGTGTTGTTGTTGGTTCAGTTCCAGGAGAGAGTGTAAACCAGCACACCCATGGAAAAGGATTCGTTTTTTACATTTTTGTGGAACAGAAAATTCCAGAGTCTCAGGTTACATGATAAATATTCATCATAATCAGTTTTATAGTCACATGACAGGTTGTATCTGTGTTGAACTGCTGAGACGACCTTGAAGAGATGAAATTTCTCAGGACACTTTAAAACTCTCAGATTGACAGAAATAAAAATGATGAAACTTTTTTTTATTATTTGCAATAAAAAACACACAACCTTTAGTTTAACTCACACTTATAGTCATTATGTATAAAATGAGATTCAGATTTTTCTTTTCTAAATGTAGCTTTTTAATTAAAAAAAAATGATTCAGGCTGTTTACGATTAAGGACACAACAGCACTAACAGGATGAACAGTAATGAATGGACACAATATAAACCCTAATGTCTATTTTCTATTATTTCTTTTTATAAAAAATAAATAAAACACTACAGTAAATGAGCTTTATAGTGTGGCTATCTGAATTACGCTCAGGACAATAAAACAATGTACTTTTTTAGTCTTACAATTTGGCACATTTACTATTACATAGTTTTGTTTTATATTTGTTAGAGAATGATATGACATATTTTCATTTCTTTATAGTTCTTTAAGTTGTCACTTAAATATTTACATAACCTACAGAAAAAAACACCAAAACCTTTTTTTTCTTTACTGTCAAACATTAAACTCTTTCTGTTTTAGATCAATAAATATTAACATATATTTATATTTGTTAAATGTCAGAATCGAGTGAGGGAGAATTTTTATGTATTTTTTCATCTTTTTCATCAAAGTCAGAAGTATAGCCTACATACACTAAGTTTATTGTGTCTTTATACACACACAAAAAAAACTTCAGATGATTCCATTCTGAGCTTAGGAAGCTTCTGATAGCTTAACTGATTCCATTTGTGTTAAGTGGTGGCACACCTGAGGATGCGTATACTGTAAAGGCAAACCTTAAACACAGAGCCCCTTTTTTTGACATCATGGGAAAATCAAGAGAAGTCAACCAAAACATCAGGAAAAGAATTATGGACCTCCACAAGTGTGGCTCATCCTTAGGTGCAATTTCCAGGTCCCACGTTCATCTGTTCAGACAATAATATGCAAGTATAAACAATATATTTGGAGGAAAAAGGGCGAAGCCTTGAAGTCTCAGAACATCATCCCAACTGTGAAGTATGTTGGTGGGAGTATAATGTTGTGGTGCTGCTTTGCTGCAGAAGGGACTGGATCACTTCACAAAATAGATGGCATCAAGAGAAAAGAAAATTATGTGGATATATTTATATTTAAGCAACATCTGAGGACAAACTATTGTAGAAAGCTTGTGGCAAGATACCCATAACGTTTGGCCCAAGTGAAACAGTTTCGGGGCAATTGGGGCAAGTGTATGTACATTTTTGACTGATGAAAGTAATAAAAAAAAAAAAGAAAAATTCCATAATATTCTCTCTTGCTCAATTCTGACAAATGATAAAATATGTTAATATTTATTGATCTAAAACATGAAAAAGTTTACCCTGATTTAACGTTTGACAGAAAAATTTTTGTGGGTTTTTTTTTTCTGAAGTGTATGTAAATATCTAGTTTCAACTGTAGGTTATAGCAGCCATAAACAATACTGCATGTTGTTGGTTCAGTTCCAGGTTAGTTTCAGGGAGTAAACCAGCACACCCAGGGAAGAGTATTCATTTTTTTTACATTTTTGGTGGAACAGGAAATTTCAGAGTCTCAAGTTACATGATAAACATTCATCATAAACAGATTTATAGTCATGTGACAGATTGTGAGTTGAAATTACCTTGCTAAAATTCTATTTAATTTAATGTATATAGCACTTTTAACAACGTTCATTGTCACAAAGCAGCTTTACAGAATAATAAATAAAAAAGATGCAATAGGAAGAAACCTTGAGAGGAACCAGACTCAACAGGGAACCCCATCCTCATCTGGGTGATAACAGATAACAGGGATTGATCTGAAGTCATACTGTGTGTTAGGAGGCTGGAAGTTCAGTATAACTTCCTAATTTAAATAAGTGTTATACAGTATAAAAATAATAAAAGCATTACTATGAATAATAATAATAATAATAATAATAATAATAATAATAACATTAAACATTATAAACATTATTATTATTATTATTGCTGTTGTTTTTCTACTACCTTTTCTCCCTCTCATTATTATTATTATTATTATAGTGTGTGACGTCACTTTTTTTTTCCATCCTGACGGCTGAATTCCAAATGCCTCCCTTCTCCCTACCTCGAGTGTGACTCATCATTACGAGCTGTTCAGTGAGAAACAGATTGAAGCTGTGTGTAGTTGTGTACTGTACTCACTGTACCACGTGATTTGGAGCGCGGCCTCGGGTGCGGCGCCGCTGTTTATTTCTCGCGTTTATCTTCCCTTGACTTCACTTCCCTTGACTTCACCTCTCCTCAGTTCTGCACTGAAGAAGCGACTCTGAGCTCAGGAGGAAACTAATCATGGACTTCGACTTGGCCGCAGGTACAGAACCACACTAATGTCTGACTCGGGTACTTTATGCGGTTTAGTCTGAATTAACGGGCTCATAATGTCATTATTAATCACACTGTGTTTATTAATCATTCGGTGTAGTTATAAATAAAGACTCTGATGTGACGCAGTGAAACCTTACAGACTCAGCGAGCTGCAAAAGTTTGTGTCCTGCTTTGTTGGTAATTCGGAAAAGTACAGAATATTAAAATCTACATTCATCTAAACATGCAAAAATAAATAAAGAAATAACTTGAGCAAGTCGGAAATACTGGTATCTGTGCTCCTACTCCTACTAATAATAAATCATCTAAAAAATAAAGCAAACTTAACTTAAAATATTTTATTTATTTATTTATTTCCCTTTTTTTTCTTTACTAACTTGTATGTATGTATTTAAGGATGTATTAACTTATTTGTTTAGCTCATTATATACAGTATTTAGTTTTTCTTTCTACTTATTTGTTTGTTTTTGTTACTTGTGCTAATAAAATAACACACGAATCCAAACGAACTGCTTACTTTTAAATTAAATAATTATTTTCTTTATTTTATCCTGAGGGTGTACAAACTTTTGCACATGATTCTTTTGTTTTTCCTTTAAGTTGTAAGTGAAGACATTCATTACAAGACTGTGTATACGGACCAGGCAAATAATTTGTTTAGCTACTTTTATATATTTATATATTTTTCCTTCTACTTTGTTTGTTTTTGTTACTTGTGCTAATAAAATAACATGCAAATCCAAACACATTACATAGTTTTTAATTAACTAATTATTTTCTTTACTTTGCCCTGAGGGTATACTAACTTTTACACACGACTGTGTTTTTGTTTGCTTGTTTGCTTGTTTGTTTGTTTGTTTGTTTTGTACAATTTTTGTTGTACGTGAAGACATTCTGAGTAATTTCCTGTCTAACCCTCAGCTGTGGAAACAGACCAGGCGAAGAAGAGCGAGGCAAAAGAGGTCGAGGGAATCTTCGGATTTGGAAAGTCTGAAGACAAGGTGAGTTCGACTGGATGTGCTTTTAAATTTATGTCAAAATACACATATAAGATTGTGCAGTTTTGAACTCAAGCTGAAAAACACTGAAAGGACAAAAGGAATTAAGCACACAGATTGTCTTGAGTGTTTGTCCACAGCGAAATAGATAAATTATAGCATTCAGAAAGATATTTTATTCAGCGTAAAGTTGGGCTTGGTTTCACTGAATAATACATGAGATTTTATGAGTATCTAAGACCTATTGACAGCTGGCTCAGGTGACATCAGGCTGTTCACACCTTTCACCTCAGATGAAATTTAGTTCTTATGCACTCTATAAAAGACACACAGCAAATAGCAAAAACGGCAAAAAAAAAAAAAAAAAAAAACACAAGACACAAACTGCAACATTCGTGAACCAACCTTCATCCAGGACCACTATACAGAACTAAACTTCAAACACAAAGCAACAAGTATCAAGTGTTTGTTTTGTTCCAAGATTTCAAAGATCCAACATTTCCATGGGGGTGCTTTGCTTCCTGCTCTTCATTCAGCACCGCACACGCCCATATGACACCATCTTATTGTCATCTGGCTTTACAGGTTTACAGGAACTGGAGCATGTAAAACAAGTTCCTCCATATGAAGCACCTATTGGTCAGGGGCTTCTGATGTGCAACCGCAGACCGTTCTTTGTGTAAAATGTAGGCGTTACTACCAGCAACATCCAGGAAATGTAAAAAGAGTTTTCTTTTCTGTTTCCTGGTTTTAATGCTTTGCAGAATTCAGGGTGGGTTAAAAGTAACTAGGCATTAAAAATTGGTAATAGAGTCCATATTCAAGCAAATCTTTAAATTTGAACGTAGGCACCGATGTCCTCAAATGGCCGGGGGAGGAATTTCTCCTGAAAGAAGTGGTTTGGGATATTGCTGAGAACCTCCTTAAAATGTCAGAGGCTTTGTCCTGTACACCTCATCCTTTGCGTAGCCCCACAGGAAAACAAATCACATGGAGTGAGATCTGGACTTCTTGCTCATGAGGTCCGTGCTGTCCTAGCCAACGTCCTGGAAAATGCTGGAGGACACACTGGAGGACTTGGAGGCACGGATTCAGGAGGTTCTCAGCTTGAGGGAACTGGTTGACGCCACTGGTGCACAATAAAAAAAGATTTGCTTTCATTGTTCGTATGTAATAAATTACAAGTACAATTTATTTCAATAAATTTGTATTAGAAATATGGACTTTATTACCAAATTGTAATGCCTTGTTACTTTTTACCCATCTTGTAGTACTAGATGAGTATCAGATGCCATAGCTGGACTTCACTCTTCTCAGCAGTGAAGGCTTTGTGGATTTTGGTGCCCACGGGTGTCTCACTACTGTCTATCCACTTCACAAAAACTAATGAACCATCTCCGAGCCATCTGAATGCTCCTCTGTCAGACTTCTTTTTTTGGGCATTCATGGACACTACTTTCTTTGTTCCACAAGGACCAATATTCAGCTTGAACGAGTCCCTTTTAAAGCTTTATGCTGGTCTAGAAACTATCCATGTACGCATGGAACACAGATAGGAATTATTTTTCAGAGTCATGTGAAAGTTCTAGTCCAGAAGAAAAGTTATTCTTTTTGTGTACGCAGGAAAATCCACAGTTTTTTCGTTGCTAGAGTCCGCAAGAACAAATAGACATTTGTATCCTTATTTTGTTGGGTCTGTCTTTATGTACTGGGTCATTCCAGTCTTTCCCTTGGTTGCTAGCATCCTTATATCTACTGATAGGCTCCCTTTAGGATGGTAAAGCGCTTTGCAAATATGCTGTATTACAGTCATGAGAGCAAATTACAGCTAGTGGGAGGACTTGGGGGGGGGCGGG
Source organism: Clarias laeviceps (assembly GCA_030014305.1). NCBI lineage: Eukaryota > Metazoa > Chordata > Actinopteri > Siluriformes > Clariidae > Clarias > Clarias laeviceps. Next base: position 27,794,114 of record JAQMYJ010000003.1, on the reverse strand, counting down.
TGGGAAGCCAGTGGTCATTGCAGAAGGACATCTCACATAAGTCCAGTGGTGCGCAGCAATCCATTGAACTTAGCTGCACTCATGCACTTCAGTGTTCCACAAGCTGTGGTGTTTCTTTGGAGCTGGTGAAGCTCCACGTCTTTTCACACATCTTGGAGTTACATCCCTGTTCAAAGAATAAAAAATAAAAGTAAAACCTTAAAATGAGACTACAGCTTCGTGCAGACACATACAATATCTACACAATTTGTTATCAGGTACACAAGTACAGTACATTTTATCTTGTAGCTCCCATTTATGCAAAAAGCCAGTGCATAGTAATGTGGCTAACAGGCATATTCACAACCACATTCCTTCAATTCATAGACAATGAAAAACTATTAGTAATCATATGCCAAACAAACAATACAGCTATAGATAAAATATCTAAAAATAAACGCTGCCCTTTGGAAAGTGAAAGCATGCGAGTAACTTCATTTTAGTCGTAAATTCACATTACAGCCATTTGTACACAAATAATTATTTTATTTATTTTATTTTATTAATTATTCAATGCTGGATGCAAACAGCAAATATATATATATATATATATATATATATCTGCCGGATGACATTTTACCCACTGTAACTCTGCCCAAAAAAGAAATAAAATAAAGAAAGCCGATACCTAAATCTATAATACCCCAAAAAACAGCATATTAATGAAAAGAAGTGGGGAAAAATGAGAAGAAAATCCACTTTTTGATCACTCGGTTCATCTTTGACTGGATCAGTTCATTCGTCAAACTGACCCAGTTCTCCATAAGTGTCACAAGCTTCTGGTCCACCTGAAATGGCTTCATCTCTGTCGTCCAACTCAAAAAAACAAAAAAAAAAAAACGCATGAAGCGCTTCCTTAATACAAGTTATTTTTTCGGAGCAAAACACTTATCAACACCTCAATTTATTTGCAGTTCCATAAAATGTGCCTATGAATGGAGGTTTTTTTTTCCCTTTATTTAATAACATAACATTTATTTGTCAAGAAACTTTATGGAAAGAAGACCATCGAAAATTAATTTACACAATTTTTCAGAGTTGCTACAATATCATTTTATCCAAGTGCTGGATGTTATTCGCAACCCCAGAGGGTTAAACCTACACCAATCCTCTTCCAGTTTATACAAGTTAATAAGAAGTCTTAGAGATCTCCAAAATATGTCTGCTAATGTTCTGAAACAGAACTCCGAGCCGGTTTTCTGGCTGCTTATGTTTCAACCTCTTTGACTAATTTTTTCAAAAGCTCCGTGTCAGTGTCTGTACCTTTAAATGAACTGCCTCTGAACTCCCCTTCGCAAATGTGGGTTTTCCTAACCAGTCAGTATGCAGAGATCATTTTTTTTAACCCATTCAAGCGTCAAAAGCCATTTTTTAGGCTTTTCCAAGGTGAATTTTTGACAAACAAAATAAGAGCAAAAAAGCAACTGATTCATTGTGTGTGGTTAAGAAGTTTTATTCATGATGATATTCTCAATGTTCACTGATGTATACTGAAGGTTAAAACACAAAGAGCTGAAGAAGGGACATATGAGTTTAACTTACACTTGTTATATGCTTTTAATTGCTTTGTTATTTACTTCATTGTGCTTTTTCTTGTTAGCTTTGCCATCCTCTCACTAGATTTGACTTAGGTTAGACTGAGCTCACTAGGTAAGCTTGTGCTCATTGTTCAGGGAGCATTCTTTGATCTGAGACTGGAGACTCGCCATTATTTAGCCTCCACACTCTGCAATTTCCATTTCCCCTTGATGCTGCATGTTCAGCTTTTCCAGGAATGGTGGTGTCCCCTGGGGTGGCATTGTACTGTGTGTCTTGTTTTCTTCTCCACCTCCCTGGTGTTCCTTGAACATTAAGAGCTCCTTCATTGGACCAGGCCAAGAACAGATGTGCCTGACTCGGTGTTAAAGAAAGGTAAAGGTGGCATTTCAACAGGATTGGCTTCATCAAGTTTGAGTCCCCAGTACATTAGGTTTACAACTGGCCCAGAAACTCTATCAGTGCCTCTGCTGATATATTATTCTTGTGCTCCTTCAGTTTCAGGAATCTTAATGTCTTAATGTATTGAATGAAAAATGTACCTTCACTCTAGTCCAGTGATGCCCTGTCAGTAGTGAGGAAGTCCAACCCCAAACACCTGGGCCCTTAATGGGAACAAGCAACAGCTTGTTTTCCAAATTTGACTCAGAGTTGCTTTGACAATGCAGTTCTTGTTAAGAGGTGCGTTTCTGTTTTCCTGCTGCTGTCAGTTCCTGCCACTCTGTCAGTTGTATTCCTGCCTCACTGAGGTATGCTGAAACCAGAAAGATATTCCTGCTTCACCAAGACATGTACAGTATACCCTATCAAGGTATGCCTGCCCCACCAGAGTATCCTTGCCCCAACAGGGTGTCCCTGTTCCACCACTCCTCTGTTCCACCAGGGTATCCTCATTCCACCAAGGTATCCCTGTTTCACCATCCCTGTTTTAATAGGGAATTCTTGTTCCACCAGTGTATCCTCGTTCCACCATCCCTGTTCCACCAGAGTATCTTTCCCCCACCAAAGTATCCTTGTTCCACCAGGATTTCCCTGTTCCACCATCTCTGTTCCACCAGAGTATCTTTCCCCCACCAAGGTATCCTTGTTCCACCAGAGTATCCCTGCTTTATCAAGCTATGCATATCCCCTCAGCTTATCCCTCCCCTATTATGGTATACCTGCTCCACCAAGGTATCCCCACTCCAGCAGGGTATGCCGACCTAATGGACTTCTGACACTAATATGGCAATGTTGAGGATGAGCTGGTAGCATTTTAAAATACTACGACTTGCAGTTTTACTGGCAACTTACTCAGCACATTACTAGGTGTATCAGTTAACAGTAAAAAGAGCCAACCAAATATTAATGAAGATCAACAGTATTCTAAGAGATCGCACTTAATCTAACAGACCAATAAACAAATCACACAAGTTAGCACTTGCTGTCCTGTGGCACAGCACAAATACAATTCAATTCAATTTCAATTCTATTTTATTGACATTGTCGCAAAGCATCTTTACATAATCCCCCAAAAAATTTTATGAAACGTGTATGTGTGACTCAAAATGATCAGATTGTCCCTGATGAGCAAGCCGTGGACGACAGCGACAGTGGCAAGGAAAAACTCCCTGAGATGGAAATAGGAAGAAACCTTGAGGAACCAGACTCAACAGGGAACCCATCCTCATCTGGGTGATAACGGATAGCAGGAATTGATCTGCACTCATACTGTGTGTTAGGAGGCTGGAAGTTCAGTATAACAGGAGATGTGGTGAAGTTCATATGGAGTCCAGTTTGTTATTGGAGGCTCAGGTAGACTGTTTAAACTCCAGGCCTGAACTATTGAGTGACTGCAGTCCCAGGTCCTCAGAGAACAGCTGTTTGCATCAGCCGAGGACCACACTCTATACATTCATACAAAAATGCTTGGCTAAATGAATAGGTATTTGAGACTGTGTCTGAGTCCCGAACATTAATTGGAAAACTATTCCATAACTTGGGGGTTTGTAAGAAAGAAAAGTTCTGCCCCTGAATACAACATAATTGTTCAGAGATTGTACATAAAAATTTAACTTGACATTGTTTTTTTGTTTTTTGGTTGTTGTTTTTTAACAGGATAAGGAGAAGTGTAAAGATAAGGGAAAATGCAAAGATGACAAGAAGCATAAGGAGGACAAGAAACATAAGGAGGACAAGAAGCATAAGGAGGACAAGAAGCATAAAGAACACAAGAAGCCTAAAGAGCACAAGAAGAAAGAGCACAAAAAGCATGGGGGACACAGCTCCTCCTCCAGTGACGAGGATTAGGTAATGACCACTGAACGTTAATTTGATGTTAGTAGTGTTTACTTGCTGCTAGCATGAAAACAGTGTTTGAAGTGGAACAAGGAATAAATTTATTTAGCAGCTAGCTGTTCCATAAATTAAATTCAATTAAATTCAATTTCATTTGTATAGTGCTTTTAACAAGTTACATTGTCACAAAGCAGCTTTACACAATCAAAAAAATTAAGTTTGTATGAAATGTGAATGTGTATGAATCAAAATGATAAGACTGTCCCTGATGAACAAGCCGAGGACGACGGCGACAGTGGCAAGGAAAAACTCC
>JAQMYJ010000003.1:27776383-27789915 GCA_030014305.1 Clarias laeviceps | reverse complement strand
CTGTGAAGCACTTTGGTCAGCCTGAAGGCTGTTGTAAATGTGCTATACAAATATATTGAACTTGAACTTGAACTTGATTACTTCATATTTTTCTGATATGAATATAAAATTTATTCACATATTTTAATAAGATTTACTTGTACACCAATCAAATACTACAAACATAACATTTGTAATGTAGCAGAACTAGCATGATAAAGGAAAAGGCTGTAAAGTAATTAGCACATGGACATAAATATATAACTCACGTTTTGAGAGCATTTAAATTAAAAAGTTGTGCATAAGATTTAGCTTGTATGTTTAAAGTGAAAAGTGGTACTTTGTAGGTTGAGGCTAAAAGCCTCAGCGAACAGCGTAACACACTCGTTCTCCGATGTGAATTTATTTAAGAGATTCACACAAAAAAAATTTTTCCTGATGTTGCCATGTTAGTGTCCTCATGTCACTCAATTCTAAATAAAGATTTTTTTGTTCATTAAAATAAAATGTGATTGAGGCCTTTATTCTCTTCTTTATCAGATAAAACAGGAAGGATTTTTATAAGAGTCCAAAGCTCTAGTCTTGGGTTTAGTGGCTGTAGATTGCACAGGCGTGTCCATGAAAAAGATAAAGACGTTGTAAAGGTCAGACTGGAACATGGTGTTAATCAGGAAGGAACGACTCCGAAGTCTGAAATCTGAGATGAAGAATCTCTGAGTCATTGATGTGAAAAGATTCTGTTTTATAGAAGTCACTTTAAGGAGAGAAACTCATGAGTTTTGTTGTGAGTGTTTGAATGTGGCCACTAGATGTCAGTGTTAAACAGCAAGAATAAATTCTCACTTTATTGTAACATTCATGTACATAAAAATGCTGGATTGTTACATTTTCTATTTTATTATTTCATGTTGGTGTATATTTTTGCTTCAAAGTATTTTACAAAGTTAATAACTTTGTCCTTGTCAATAGTCTAAATTAGACTGTATTTTCTTCTTCTTCTTGTTAATAATAATAATAATAATAATAATAATAATAATAACAATAATAACAATAATATGAATATTTATATTAATCTTTTAAATTACACAAAACATTTCCCTAGTTTAAGTCTAAATAAAGTATAAAAAGTAATGATGATAGATAGATAGAATTGCTATTTTTTGTAAACAGAAATAAGTAATAATAATAGAAATAATGTTCATTAACCGACTTTGTTTTTTCTGTGTTTTAGGAAATCAACTGGAATGAAGATTTTTTTTCTTTCTTCCTTTTTTCCAAAATAAAATCATTACTGATAAAATCCGCTTGTAATTATATAATGTAGTATAATTTTAAAATAATAAATTTGTCCAAACTAATTGCATCCCTTCCTCCCCTTACTTTTCTCTGTTGGTCTACAGTATGTCTGTGTTACAGTGATGGTGTGCGTCAATGTGCAGCTCTCGGTTTGTTCACATGGTGGAGACATTTTACCGTTATTCACAGAGACGCAGCACGCCAAAAAAAATCCCCTCCACACACACACACACACACACACACACATCCAACCCGTGCACTGAGAACAAATCACACAATTCAAGTATTAATATTTTAATAATTCAATACAGATGAATCATGTTTTAATGATGTAAATGATTTTGATCATCATGACTGAACTCTAAACGAGCTCGATGTGTCTCAGGCCAGGAAACGGGAGGCTGTAGATGGTGATGATCCTCACGTCGTGTTCTGAAGCTCAGAACTCGCTGGTTATTGGTGTTTAATTAACCTGAATTAAGTGATTAAGAGTCCTGAGGAGGTAAGATAGGAAGCATTACAGACACAGGGGTCAAAGGTCAAATCGGGTTGTTGGTACAGTCCTGTAAACCTTATTTGTCTCTTTTCATCCCCTGGAGATAAGTTTAAACCTGCATCCAATCTTTCTGTTAATTGTCCATCTTCACACTCGTCACTATACGTTTTTGCCTTTCTGTCTTTCTCATTCTGTCTCTCTGTCTGAAGACACCACTGTGATCCATTGAAGTCATCCCTCGATCCAAGGTTTTGTCAGGTAGCCGAGGTCGCGCGGGCGGCCGTTCTACACTCTATTGGCCTCATGGGTGTCCCAGGGGTGGAATAGGGTGTAAAGTCCCCACCGGTAGTTATACAGGGGGTCTGTTCGGAAAAATACCAAGAGTATAAACTGTTTTCGTCTTTCTGTTTTTCTGTCTCTTTCTGTTTTGTCTCTCTTGTTCTGTTTTACTAAAGAAACTTCATAAATCTTTTTGCTTCTTGTCTTTTCTGCCTCCCATTGTCTGTGTCCTATCTCTGTTTTGTGTCTTGTTGTATCTCTCTTTCTCTCCCTCTGTATACAGGAGGTTTATCCTGAACCCTCCTTAAATTTGGCTAGATTTAAAGATTTACTTGGTTCTCTCAATCGTGTCCAAGTCCAACCGATGGGAAGCGCAGGTTCCTCACTGCATGTGTATTTCTGTATTTCTGTCACGTCTCGTTAGACACTTGTTACTCACACAGTGGTAGAGATTGTGAGTCCACTGAAAGTCTAACGTCCTGTGCCCTCGACCTTGAACATGCCAAATCTTTCCAACTTCAATAGAATTTTGGAGTCACTCAAGGTATCACTGCTTGGGAATCATCCACACTTAACACCCCCTTTTACAACACCGCAGTACTCAGACGTCAGGAGAGAGAAGGAGGCAGGAAAACCAACTGTACATTTACAACAGAGGACTAAACTCTACAAAAAGTACAGTATTCACTCTCCAACCAAATCATCATGAATTCAGGTGTTCCAACCACTTCCATAGTTCCATAGGTGTAAAAAAAAATCAAGCAGGTAGGCATGCAGAGCATACAGTTTGGTACTGTGATAGGACGCCACCTGTGCAATAAGTCCAGGCGTGAAATCTCCTCACTACAAAATATTATCAAAGTGGAAGCGATTGGGAATGACAGCAACTCAGCCACAAAGTGTTAGGCCATGTATGATTACAGGTCGCGGTCAGCGGATGCTGAGACACAAAGTGCACAGATGTCGACAACTTTCAATAGGTACAGACCTCCAAACTTCATGTGACCTTCAGATTACCTTAAGAACATTGCGAAGAGAGCTTCATGGAATGGGTTTCCATGGCCAAGCAGGTGCATCTAAGTCTTACATCACTGAGTGCAGTGCAAAGCATCAGATGCAGTGGTATAAAGCACGACACCACTGGATTCTAGAGCAGTGGAGACGTGTTCTCTGGAGTGATGAATCACGTTTCTCAATCTGGCAATCCGATGGACGAGTCTGGGTTTGGCGGTTGCCAGGAGAACGGTACTTGTGTTTGGTGAGGAAGAACTCGACTGGCCTGTACAGAGTCCTGACCTCAACCCGATAGAACACCTTTGGGATGAATTAGAGCGGAGACTGCGAGCCAGGCCTTCTCGTCCAACATCAGTGTCTGATCTCACAAATGTAATCCTGGAAAAACGGTCAAAAATTCCCATAAAACACACTCCTAAACTTTGTGGAAAGCGTTCCCAGAGGAGTTGAAGCTGTTATACAAACAAAGCCACCTGGGAATACAGCACAGTGCAGAGACATACAGACAGACAGTTAAACAGACAGACAGATAGACAGACAGCTCTGCAGAATGTTTATCTGAGAACAGCCAAAACAGTCAGTGTGCAAAATAAATCATAATCTGCACACCTGGGCTTTAACATCTCTCTTTATTGAGCTGACTACAGTAAAATTGGGCGTGTGCGACACACACACACACGAACACACAGTGCACATCCATCTGTCCCTGCAGGAACAGTGTACAGAAAAGCTGAGTTTTAATTCTGCTGATGCAGCTGCGGCTCTTCAAATATACAAACTCCCGATGAAACTTGCAGCATTTTACTCTGCAGTGTACAAACACACACACACACACACACACACACACACAGACCATGACACCCCTCCCTCTCACACACACACACACACACACACACACACACACACAGAAACTGGCGACTCCTACCATAAATGTCGTATTAACATCTCCTTACTTGAAACCTCATTCCCTGTGAATGAGCCGTTACTACGGAAACGATAATGCATTAGAACAAGCTCACTGATACAGTACAGCCGTGGCCATACGTTTTGAGAAAGACACAAATATTACTTTTCACAATGTGAAAAGTGCACTCAGTCATGCAGTACACAACAGGACTGATGGTAGCGCTCACCTTCATACATTGCAAAAAGGGCATCAAAGAAGCCACTTCTTTCCAGGAAAAACATCTGGAACAGACTGATATTCTGCAAAAGGGACTGGACTGCTGAGGACTGGGGTGAAGTCATTTCCTTTGATGAATTCCCTTTATTATTATTATTTTCGTTATTATTATTATTGTTATTATTATTATTTCTATTATTATTTCCGATTGTTTGGGGCATCAGGAGAACAAGCTTGTCTGGAGAAGAAAAGTTGAGCGCTACCATAAGTCCTGTGTCATTCCAACACTAAAGTACTGTATACACAAATTCACACACACACACTAACAGAAACACTGCTCTGTCAGGAAACGTCTTTAACAAGGAACCTCTCTAATGACACTTGCTTTTGCTTTACGCACACACACACGTGGTCACGTTGTTATAGTAAACAGTACACGCGCACACGGATGTTGACTATATGTGTGATGCACATGCACTGAGACTGAGCATGGGAGATGATTACCCACAATCCCACAGTGCGAGAGAGAGAGAGGAACCTTTGGCTCAGTTGTGATCACGTGCCGTTCACCAGACGAAGCGCATGTGTGCTACTCGTAAGACCTCGCTCGTTTATTAAGGTAAAATTTATTTTAAAATTGAGATTTTTTTGGTGGAAAATATCCTTCATTTTGCATGGAATGTTTTAACTTAAGCATCAATCTTTATAGGTCATATGTTTCTAAAAGTTTACACCCATTTTAGTATCATAAAGAAATATGAATAAAATTTACACTTTAAATGATTATTGTTTGAAGCGAGACAGTATAAGACAGAAAATGTGTGTCCAAAGAAGCTACTTGTGAAGCTACTTGTGTCTTGCAAAACACTCGCAGACCGAGTTACTGTGTCATTCTCAAAACTTTTGGCCCCGGCTGTAATCAACACCTTCTGAGCAATCAGGAGACACGACTCATCAGCACTCCGGGCTCACAATGCACTTCTGCCTCCAGCTGAGTGATCATCGTCATCACAATCACCATCATCATCACTATCATCACCATCATCACAATCATCTTCATAACAATCATCATCAATATCATCATCATCTTCTACTTTACATCATTTTCATCACCATCATCATCACTATCATCACCATCATCACAATCATCTTCATCATCATCACCATCATCATCATCATCACCATCATCATCATCATCACAATCATCATCAACATCACCATCATCACAATCATCTTCATCACAATCATCATCACCATCATCACAATCATCTTCATCATCATCACCATCATCATCACTATCATCACCATCATCACAATCATCTTCATAACAATCATCATCAACATCACCATCATCACAATCATCTTCATCACCATCATCATCACTATCATCACCATCATCACAATCATCTTCATAACAATCATCATCAATATCATCATCATCTTCTACTTTACATCATTTTCATCACCATCATCATCACTATCATCACCATCATCACAATCATCTTCATCATCATCACCATCATCATCATCATCACCATCATCATCATCATCACAATCATCATCAACATCACCATCATCACAATCATCTTCATCACAATCATCATCACCATCATCACAATCATCTTCATCATCATCACCATCATCATCACTATCATCACCATCATCACAATCATCTTCATAACAATCATCATCAACATCACCATCATCACAATCATCTTCATCACCATCATCATCACTATCATCACCATCATCACAATCATCTCCATCATCATCACTATCATCACCATCATCACAATCATCTTCATAACAATCATCATCAACATCATCATCATCTTCTACTTTACACCATTTTCATCATCTTCTTCATCGTCACCTTACTGTGTAAGGTGTGTGTGTGTGCGCGCGCTCGCTCGCGCGGTTTCTCTCTGTTGCCACGAGATGGCGTCATTTCCTCTCCTCCCTCGACCCCAATCCTTCCTCCCGATGGCGTCACCTGCGTCTCCACGGCAACAGCACCAGTGCAGACAGAAAGAAAGAGAGTAGAGAGAGAGTGTGTGTGTGTGTGTGTGTGTGTCTCCGGGCTCCGCGCGCCTCGCAGCAGATCTGACCCGGAGCGCGCGCGGTCGGGACGCACGGGCCATGCACTGTCTCGCGTTCTCACCCGGAGCTCGCGCACGGGATTCCCTCACGTTAGAATGAAGAGCAGCAGGAGTGATGACTTAAATGCATCATTATTATTGTTATAAATATTCAATTGCTGATCCTGCGGCGGACATGCGCGGAGCAAACGGAGGCAATAATACTGAAGAGGACCGCGGGAATGTGTCGGTGATCCTCCGGTAACGGCGGAATGCACAGAGAGGAGGAGGAGCGCGTGGAGAGACGTGGCGCAGACATGCAGCGGTGTGAGAGATCAGTCCTGGTCCTGGGATGAAGAACAGCAGTGTGATGTGACAAAGACTTGGTTCATGAACTGGGAGTCCTTTCCAACAAAGAAACTCTGGACGCACTGATTTTTGCATTAATAATAATAATAATAATAATAATAAATAGATCAAGGGAAAAATCAAATCAAGGAACGATGCTGAACAGCTACAATTTATGGATTGCGTGGCTCGCGCTCTTGTGCATGGAAGGTAAGGAATTGTGTTTCATTCCAAGATCATGCACGCGCGCGCGCGCGCGCACACACACACACACACACACACACACACACAAGGAGTTTTATATTATATATAGTTGTTGTTGTTGTTGTTGTTGTTTTTATTGTTTACCCACTATATTTTTGCTTCGTATTTAATCAGCCAAAACATGGTGTCGGCGCTACAAAGTGTCTCACCTGAGTGAAAAAGTGAATTTTGTAACACGATTTTTCATAAAACTTAATCTTCTTGTCTTGTGATCCATGCCTCGTTTTCTTGTAAATATGCATACGCATTTATATTTTTATCAGATAAAAAGCAACTCATTTGCAAAATACAATTTCATGCCCTTCTATGTCTGTAGTGTCCGTAACTTTTTTTTTTTATTTGAATCTTTCAATGATCTTAATTAAACTTGGCTGATTTAGATTTAACATAAAAAGACATAAACCTGAAAAAAGTGTATTATTCTAGAATGCAAAATTTTTAAGATATTGCAACATGAATTTGACATGGTTAAGGACACTACAGATTTTTTTGGAAAATATCCTTCATTTTGCATGGAATGTTTTAACTTAAGCATCTTTATAGGTCATACGTTTTTAAAAGCTTACACTTATTTTAGTATCACTGATAAAGAAATATGAATAAAATTTACATTTTAAATTATTATTGTTTGAAGCGAGACAGTATAAGACAGAAAATTTGTGTCCAAAGAAGTTACTTGTGAAGTTTATGCAACATGGAAGTAACCAATCTTGCTTCCCTAAAAAATGATTTTATACGTGCTCCAAAACGGCTAAAGTTACAGCTTGAAATTTTTAGGGAAGCAAGATTGGTTACTTCCATGTTGCATAAACTTCACAAGTAGCTTCTTTGGACACACAAATTTTCTGCATTACATGTATAACACACAGTAAAAAAACATTATAATAACATCAGCACAAATACTGTGTTTTGATTTGGTGTGTTATGTTTATAATGTTTTTTTATATGTAATTACCATCAATAATTGCTTTGGCAACAATGTAATGTTTTTTTTTAACATTCACGCCAAATAAAGCACAGCTGAACTGAAGTTAGAGAGAGAGAGAGAGAGAGAGAGAGAGGTTACCAAGAGTTTTATTCAGGGCTGCAGTCATATCTGAAGGTTCTGCAGGTGTACAGGTGTGTGTTATTGGATGCAGAAGGCTACAGAATGGGAAGAGCCAGACGGCGTGCGCTCGTAGTCCCGTAATCCCCCAGACTCCAGATTAAAGGAGAGCTCTGTAGCCACATGACCAACTTGCTCTTGTGGAAGTGTGTGCTGTAGCGCTTCGTCGTGGTGAAGTCAGTGCACCCAAAAAGACGCAACAACCTTCACACCTGTGACTGGATGCATGATGCAGAAGACTGAAAGGTGGTGCACCTGTCATGTGACACATTTACTGCATGTTGTGTACTAGTGCAATTAAATAGTTAAAAGGTTTAAGCTAAAAATAATCTGCTGATCTTTAATGTAATCAGTGATAGTATTATTATTTCAGGTCGACAGACATATCTGTCTGTCTTTCTGTACGGCAGAACTCTCTGTCTAACTTATTAATACAAAGAAATCAAATTCTGTAAGGTTGAGGTTGAGAAACATTTCTCTGATTTGACTTATGGACTGAGACTGGTTTTGGATCCTCCAATGTATGAAACATAAAAGATATCATTGAAAGACAGTGAGTTCTGAAAAACGCACAGACAAAACCTCTTTTATGTACTGATAGATAGATTTGTGTAACTGCTATCCAGTGACATTTCTAAATATTGTGTTTAATGGATTATCAGTACACGCCTCCGTCAGTCGAGCTGGAGTATGGAAAAAACTTTTCGTGATTTTTTTTAAACATATACACTATATGACCAAACCTATAAATTATTAAATTCAGGTGTTCAAATCAGACCCTTATCCCCAGTAAAGGGCAATCTTAATGCTCCCGCTTACCAAGACATCTTGGACAATGTTATGCTTCTATGCAACTCTGTGGCATAAGTTTGGTGAAGGCCCTTTTCCATTCCAACATGACTGAGCCCCAGTGCACAAAGCAACGACTATAAAGACGCGTGTGGAAGAACTCGTCCGGCCCCAACACAGAGCCCTGATCTCTATCCCATCGAGCACCTTTGGGATGAACTGGAAACGGAGATTGTGAGCCGGGCCTTCTCGTCCAACATCATAAACGCTCTACAGAATGAATGGACAGGAATTCCCACAGAAACACTCCCAACATCTTGTGGACGGCCTTTCAAGAGGAGCGGAAGCTGTTAGAGCTGCAAAAGGGGAACCGACTCCATATTGAAGTGTATGTATTTGGATACAATACAATGTCACTACAGGTTTAGCCAAATACTTTTGTCCATATAGTGTACAAAGATCTGTAGACAAGTTGAATTTTCCAAACACAGTCCAAATGTGTCCCCATTGCAACATGGAATGCTGATAGCTGATTCCCTTGTCTCTTTCTCCTTAAATGAAATAGTTTTCTTTTCCCCAAGCAGAGCTAAAAAAAGAATCACAGTTTTACTGACACCTTAAGTATAGTAAATATATCATGAGCTGAAGTTTGCGTCTAGTTTTCTCCTGGAGCTCTGAGAAGAAACCGGCATGTATTGGAACTCTATTATATTTTCCTGACAAGTAAATGAAAGCATATCTCAACTGTTATCACTCCTACACTACCTCGCCATCCTTAAAGAACATCTAGCTTGGCATTTAAACCATCTCAGGTGCCTGAAGTCTTTGAGTTCTGCTTATTTCCCCTTATCTAAACCTGAAACTGCAGAAATCTGGCTTTTTAGCAATATTTTTTATTGACAGCTCCTTCCCTAGAATCCAAGCTGGAACATGACCAAAAACGCCTGAGGATTTGTTGACGGCCCTGTTTGCTGGTCCATCGATTTCTCTCTGGCCTGTGACCTGCGACATTGTACTCCTATACTAATTAATCTGGTGTGGTCAATACCTCAAATTTCCAATCCCAAAGCTACAGGAACTATCTGATGTGATTTTTGTGCTTTAGTCTGCTCTGCATTAAATTAATACTGTATATAAGCTATGCTGCCTGAGTTGAAGTTAGCTTGCTAATCAGGGTAGATTAGTGTAGTAATGATCTTCAACACAGGAGGTTTATCGAGAAACTTATAAAGAACAAAAAGAAGAAGAATGGCAAAATGTGCAATTCCTCAAGTGAACGGTTTTACTCTCAATAGCTAGATTTCCCATTCATGACATTTAACAGGGGTAAAATTATTCATGATTCGGGGCGTGACTGATCTGAATGACAGCTGCCGTGCAGGTGTCAAACCGCTAGCTGCTAAACTGCTATGCATCACTTTAGCCAACCAGCTAACTGAAATCGCTGCAGCTTAACTAACCACAAGATATGTAGAAGTTGATGCGGGACGTTCAATCAAATGCAAACGAATGCTAGCAAATTAACGCTAGCCACCTTAGCATTTCACCTAATTTAACACAAGGACTTAAGTAGTTAAGTAGGCAGGTTTCAACCAACACCTAGGCTCTGTCCAACCATTTGCCCATTTATGGATCAATTCATGGTGTAGGCGGAGTCAGCTCAAACTCTCTTCAGAAAACCTATGGGCGGCGCCACAGTTTAAAGCTGAATAAGTTTGATTTCAAGGTCAAGGTGTTGGAGAAATGAATCTAAGAAGTTAAGCCAGTTTCTGAGCGAGGGCTGAATTGTCCAAAAATCCAATTATTGATGGTTCAAGTCTTAGCATGCTAGCAACAGTAGTGCACAGACAGACACATGTCACATGATCCTGGATATCAGACTGGGTTGAAGATGAGCGGCTGTCTTGTGTAAAAACCTGATCTTGATGCTGGAAAGACATCGTAAAAAGTCTTTGGTTTTTGGTGCCTCATTGCTTAAAGACAGATGACGATGACAGAGTCGTGCCAGCATGAAAAACTAACATCCGTTAGCTGACCTAGTCGTCGCCTTTGTCTCTCAGTTAGCTAGATAAGTCTTCATGAAGATGACGTGCCGAGTTCAAAGTCATTCCTCTTTAGCTGTCACTCTCGCTCTGCACTGGTCCCATTAATTTTGCATCTGCTGCCATTAACGGGCAGGCGCAGGCCAGGGAGAGGAAAGGAAGGACGACCTAACGAGGACGTGAGCAGAGTGAGACATGAGGACACGAGCGGAGAAAGTCCACTCTAAACTTTGAGAGGAGAACAGGAGCAGAGTCGAAGTTCTTCTAAAGTCATGTGGGAACTTAAGAGATTGAGAAGTTGATGGATTGGAGACGTGTGTGTGTGTGTGTGTGTGTGTGTGTTAGCATAGCGTAGAATAGTAATGATCCTTGATAAAGGTCTCACATCAAGGAAAATCCGCCGTCTTTGTTTCATTTCATTTCACTTCACAGCGCTATTGCTTTTGCGAAGCGGCTAAAACATTAGCAAACCAGGAGCGAAAGTAACGTCCAGGAAACAGACTGAAACTGGAACATCGCAGGACATTTTAAACACCTAAAGCTCCAAACATCTGCTCTGCTCCGAGCTAGTGTTTAGCCACAGCAGTCCCCGTGCCATCGCCGCGCTAAAGCCCTTTTTTTGCCCCCCTGGTTTTCATTTTTTATCCTGGTGAAAAAGAAAAGCGGAGCAGTGGAGCAGCTGGCCTGTACAGGGACAGATGGGAGTTTCCACCTCGATTATCTTTAGCTAAAAATAACTTCTCCAAAAAAATTAAAAGACCATTAGGGAAGGTCCTACAGGGCATGAGCAGGACGGAAGGAAGAGAGGAAGAGAGGGAGGGAGGAAGGGAGGGAGGGAGGGAAAGGTATCTCGCGTCATTTTGGAGAGAGAAAACTGTATGAGAAAATTTTAGAGATAGCGATTCAAACTCGCTTCGGTGTTAGCGGATAATAGCATTAGCGGCTACGCCTGGATAAGTTTGTGCTCCCAGATCAGGATCGAATAAAGTAAACGGTTAATGAAGGTGTGAGAGTGTGTGTGTGTGTGTATAATACCAAGGTTGAGAATTTTATGCAGGTGCGAGACTAGCGATTCTTATATTCTGATGTCATAATATATAATTCTTGATTTAATCAGATTTAGGCCACGCCCACTTTCCAAGTACAGAGATGATATTTGGAGCTAAAACACTTTAATGTCTCAGTTATAAGCTAAATGTAGGTTACATAAATGTCACGAAGGGACGTTTCTCTCTCTCTCTCTCTCTCACACACACACACACACACACACGCACACACACACACACACGGGCGCGCTAAGCAAGTTCTTCATAAAGCAGTGACTGCGGCGCTCTAAAAATACACCAGGTAATAATTTCACACCGCTGCTAATGTCGTTTTCTTCATCGCTCACAGCTCAGAAACCATCGGCTTCACACTGGCCCGAGAAACGAGAGCTGAACAAATTACTCTCTCTCTCTCTCTCACACACACAGACACACACACACACACACACACACACACACACACACACGCTCTCCTTTCATTTCATTCCTTGTTTCCTTGACAGAAAATCCATCACTGTGCGTAAACAGGGCGAACACTCTCATCTTCTTCACACTGTCTTCACAATTGTCACCAAAGTAACAGTCATAAAAAGGTTAAAGGTCAAGATGAGGGGCGTGACCAGTACTGTGTGATGACATCATGAATAGAACATTAGAATCTCTCCTATATACTGTATATAGAAATGAATCATTTGGTTTGTGATCTGTTTCTCCTTTATTACTTACATATAAAGCAAGTTTAAATACATCAAATAATAATAATAATAATAATAATAATAATAATAATAATAATAAAGTTGATTTGTAATTAGAGGATGTTAAAAATAAATTTGCGATAATCAACATGAAATTATGCATAATAAGAATTAATGCAAGAAATCTTTAAAGCATTCCCATAACTTCATTAATTGCTTAAATATTAGAAGATAAATTGTATACATTTTAATAATAAAAGAAAAAAAATACATTATCTTTCCTTTGTTGTATTTTTTTATCTATTTTTTTATTATAGTATTTTAAAATTATATATAGTGTAAGGATTTGTCCAATGATGGAAAACTCAAAGCACTTTTGCTAAAGCACAAAATGTAATGCATAACTGTAAATGTAAACGTATTATAAATAATAAATAAATAAATAAAACTATTTTAATTTTAATTTTAGTTTATTAAAAAACACACTTATATTCCTTTTTTATTTTGACCACCTATCCCTCTTTTCTGTTACCTCTGATGTAATACATAAAAATGTGAAATACCAGTGTGTGTGCGTGTGTGTGTGTGTGTGTGTGTGTGTGTGTGTGTGTGTGTGTGTCGTGTGGGTAAAAGAGGAGTTTTGCAGAAGGATGTGTCAGTGAATCTCCTTCATCAGGCGGCCATATGTAATTCATGAGCCACAAGAAGACCGTCTGTCTTCTCAGATCTCAAATCTGTTCATCACTACAGAGAGAGAGAGAGAGAGAGAGAGAGACACGAGGTCGTGCTACTGCAGGAAAACAATCAACTCCAATGTACAGCTTGCTTGCAAAAATATTGGCACCATTAAATATCACTAAAAGGAGATGCTACCTGATGTATCAATGTTTACATGCTTTTTCCCCCCTGCAGCACCAACTTAACTCTGTGTGTGTGTGTGTGTGTGTGTGTGTGTGTGTGTGTGTGTGTGCGCAGGGT
>JAQMYJ010000003.1:27749409-27775527 GCA_030014305.1 Clarias laeviceps | reverse complement strand
GTCTCCTCAGCACGGCGTCTCCTGTATAATTAGTTCTTGATGACTTCTTTAAAGCTGCACTAATTATATTAGGTTTGTGCTCTTGTTGCAGAAATCACTCAAAGCAAATGTTTTCCCCCTTTACACACACACACACACACACACACACACACACACACACACACACACACACACATCACTGTTCTGAGTGACATTTCTTAGAAATCTTTACAGAAGAGTGAAATAGAGGGGAAGACTGTGTGTGTGTGTGTGTGTGTGTGTGTGTGTGTGTGTGATGAGGGAGTGATGCTGTGCTGCAGTTTACTTTACTAAAGAAAGAGAGGAGGAATAATAAAGTGTGCTTGAATCTTATGTCTCTCTCTCTCTCCCGTCTCTCACTGGCGTCTCCCGGGAGTTCATCCTGAGACGGTCCTAAGCAAAGCCTGAAACAAAGAGCTGAAGTGTTGGATCTCTGAAAAAACTCAATTCCCAAAATTCTTCCTGCTGCGAATCTCAGACTTCACTGAGACAGACTAATGGATTCTTACAAACTGCTACAAGATACAAGTTCAAAAAAAACCTTGTTAAACAAAAAAATAATCGTCTACAATAATCCTCACTAAACATAACCAGAGAACATAAAAATACTTCTGCTAAACAAACGTGAAAAGTGAAGTGAAATTGTGTACAGTAAATTAAAAACAAGCTAAAATAATATATATATATATAAACATAAATTGTAAATTGTAAAAGTAATAGCAAAAAAAAAAGAATAGGTTACAAAAAGGTTAGATATAAATCTGCCCCCACTAAACTACACCTGCTCTGAAACAAGTAGACACACTAAACAAAAGTTTAAAAAGTCTTTTTAAGTTTATTTTTGTTTATTATTATTATTATTATTATTTTTATTATCATTATGGTTTTTAGTATAAATTATTATAAATTATTATATTATTTAAAGGTAAAATAAAAATTACCCAAACTTACAAAACTAGTTGGATGTAAAACAAAAAACGACCAGATAAATGGAAGCTGGAAGTAAGAAAAAAACACAAACACACAAACTAAATAACATTAAATAACACAATGTAAAAATAAACACACTTCAGTTAACAAAGGTGGAAAGAAAAAAAATTACACACATTAAACAAAACCAGATAAAAAGTTACACAAGGAAAAAAAAAAAACTCCTTTTTTTTGTACTTTTCCACAATTTTAAATAAATTGTAAAAACACAATATCCCCCCCCCCCCCCCCAAAAAAAAAAAAAAAAAAACATTAACATCCAAAAGTTTAAAATAAAAATTTGCCTTAACAAACTCAGTTAGAAGTAATGCAAAAAAGAATGCCATGCTAAACAAAAACCAAATGATAAAGGATACAGGGTAAAGAAAAAGACAAAAAAAATCAAAAGCAAAATATATATTTTTCTCAAATTAGGAATATTATATTACCCATGCTACACAAAAACAAGTTAAAAAGGTTAAATAATTTACAAAAAGCAAAAATGGCATGTTAAACAACGTTATATAATAGCAAAATCCTGACACTAAACAAACAAATGAAAAGAACGCTGGCAGAAACAGGTGGTGTGTGTGTGTGTGTGTGTGTGTGTGTGTGTGTGTGAGACGTCTAAGTGAAGTTGTCTCTGAGTAAGCGGTTTCGTGTTAGCGCACGTCCAGGTTAGCGCACATGCATGTTCTCCGGCACTCTGTTCTCATTTTACTGTACGTGAAGCCGAGTGAACCCCCACGGACTCGTAACGAATGTGTCCTGAATTCATGGGCGTCCTGGTGCGGGGCCGGTTGCCATGGTGACGGCCATCCCGGGTCGCTTTGTTGTCGCTCATTAGCATGCCAGCGGGCTCGTCCATCTTCCAGTGGAACAAAGGAAAGCCCTGTTCCCGAGACGAGGAGCTGGAACACAGCGGGGCTCTGACGCTGAGTCACAGGATTTCACTTCACATCCATGAGCACAAAAAAAAAAATGTCTGGCGGTTCTAACCGCGAGATAGAACTAAGTAGCCATGATGCTGTATCTGGAAAATGTTCTAGCATCAGAGATGAAATGTTTGTTCTATTTAAAGAATAAAATAAAACATTAAATAAGCACTCAGTGGCATGCAGTTAGAGGAACATCATCAGCGATGGTGTGATGTCATGTGACGGGGTCAGCCTGTTACGTCTTTTATTTAAAAATAAACCAGAATTGCAGTTTTTTATTCCTCTTACGCTACAGCAAATTGTCCAGTTATGAACAAATCACAGCTGTACAGAAGGACCTGTAAGTCAGGGTGATCCCCAGGTGTGTGATCGTGGTCCAAGGGAAATGGGGTCTGGGTCAGCCGTGTTGTGAGGCTTGTAATCCTCTCTGTTGTTTTGTTATTTATTTTAACTGCACTAATAATTTGATTTCGATTTATCCGCACGGCTGATTATTACAGTACCTACACCTCTGAGTTGCGCTAGCTGCTAATTCATGACCTAATCCATTAAAACAGCATGTTATGGATTATAAGGGGATAATAACTCATCAGGACAAAGAGAGCCGTACTGTAGGGTGTGTGTGCGAGTCGATGAAGCGCAGCGCAGTAATGGGGTTTAAATGTAAATCAGACGCAATCTGATGGAACGACAGGGTCTCTCTCTCTCTCTCTTACACTCACTTGTTCTCACTTGCTCTTTCTCTCTCTCTCTACGTCTGCGGATGGTGATCTGTCACCGGGCACGTCGCAGGGTTTCTCTGGGCCCAATTACAAACCCTAAAATAGTCTTTATCCAGCATGAACATAGG
This sequence comes from Clarias laeviceps, assembly GCA_030014305.1. Classification (NCBI taxonomy): domain Eukaryota; kingdom Metazoa; phylum Chordata; class Actinopteri; order Siluriformes; family Clariidae; genus Clarias; species Clarias laeviceps. Next base: position 27,772,752 of record JAQMYJ010000003.1, on the reverse strand, counting down.
ATCTGCTGCGGAGCATCCGTTTGTAGACGAGGTTCGGAAAAGGTCAGGTTCCACATACACACACACACACACACACTAAAGCTGGAGTTCATCTTTCTTCTTTCCTCTGTTGGCTTGGTTTATGATATTAGGTAAAGAACAAAACTAAAATCGTACAGTTTCTCAGTTTGTAGTTTAATGTTACGTAACACTAATCACTGACACTGGAGACTCCTTCCTTCCTAAAATGCTCAATAGAACCAATGCATTTGCTCTCAGTTGTTTCATTACGCCTCCATCGATCCATCATCTATACAGTACCACTAATCCTGCACCCAGTCCCAGTAAACTTACTATATACGTAAGGCACAAGCACACACACCCATTTATACACTACATGCAATTTGGAAACATAAATCAGCCTACAGTGCATGTCTTTGGAAGTGTTGGAGAAAACCTGGGTACACGAAGGAAACCCACCGAGCATGGCAAGACTATGTAAACTCCACGTGCACAGAGCGGAGGGCAAAATTCGAACCCCTGACCGTTAAGGTGTAAGGCAATAGTGCATCCCTCTATGTTTTTCATTATTTAAAATCATGACTCATGAATCATCAGGTTTACTTGACAGAGAATGGCAGGGCATTCCATTCCAGTAGCTCAGGTGTGTGTGTGTGTGTGTGTGTGTGCGCTCAGGAAACCGTGCATACATTTTCCAAAACACATTGTGCTCATAAGCTACATAAGTTACACCAGAGCCCATGAGAGACTTGATGAGAAATGGAAACGGAAGGAATACCAAATCCAGAAACCAACAAACCTTAGGAAACGAGTGTGAACGAGACGAATGTGTGTAATATCAGCAGGCGAGCGTGTTTATGTGCTTGCTAGGTTTTTATGTTTTATAAGCTGGTTCATTACCAAACGGTAACGATTCTGGGTTCTGATTGGTCAGAAGTCAGTGATTCGTTCTCTGAAACAGCAGCTCTTGACAGTTGCTCAGGTTTATATTAATAATCGTTACCATAGCAACAGCTCGTTGCACAGGGATGGGTACAGCACTGATCATAAACAAGTTGATTAAGGAGGTTAATTGAGCATGTATGGAAGGAGTCTCCAGTGTAACGCTGCAGTTTTCCTCATGACAAAACGATGAATGAAAATGTTTTGTTAAAAAATGTATATAGAGAGATTTGCATTATCTTCATTAATTATTCTCTAATTGTTGTGCTGAGCCTAATGACTGGGTAATGGTCTGGGTCACGCATCCAATCATGCATCAGAACTTCGGTTTTGAAACCAGCATAGTTTTGTCCACTCTCTTCCACTTCCACAGCACCTCTACACACTCACACGTGCTGCACCTGAACAACGGCCTTGCGCTTAATATTCACGCAAAAATCATTCACCAGGTAAGTATTACCAGGTCAGTCGATTAATGATTAATGTTCTACGTGCTTTAATGTGGGATATGTACCGCGAGAACATTGCTGAAGTGGGTGGACCAAGAGAAAGAAGAAAAAAAACGGCACAGATAAACTCAATACGTACTGTACATGCTAATTTTCTACTTTTTCCTACATGCTTACTGTATGTGTACATAAATTGGAGGAATGGCCTGAGACTGTAGATTTACAGTAGCTTAACAAGACGCCTGAGAGGAAAGCATGAAGACTTGGGAGTTTGGAATATGTTAGTAATGGATTGTAATAACCTCGTCTGAGAGAAGAAAACACTCCAGGACTGTAATTTTAAACTGAACAAGAGTAGGATAAAGGGGTGGGAATGTAGTTTGGAAAGAAATGAATTGAAAAGAAATATTTGCAAAGGGAATATTCTGGGAACATGTAGATAATCTGGGAATGTTTTGGATAACATTCTTCGAATATTTTCAACAATGTTTAGGTTCTTGGAATATTTTGGTAACGTTCTTGGAATGTTTTTCTTAATGTTCTTGGAACCTTTAGGTAACATTCTGGAAAGGTTTTGGTTAACGTTCTTGGAATATTTAGACAATGTTCTTGGAATGTTTAGGTAACATTCTTGGAATGTTTTTCATAATGTTCTTGGAACCTATAGGTAACATTCTGAGAATGTTTTGGATAGCATTCTTGCAATATTTTGATAACGTTCTTGGAATATTTCCAACAATTTTCAGGTATTTGGAATGTTTAGGTAATGTCCTTGGAATGTTTTTCATAATGTTCTTGGAACCCTTAGGTAACATTCTGGGAAGGTTTTGGATAATGTTCTTGGAATTTTTAGGTAACATTCTTGGAATATTTTTCATAATGTTCTGAGAACCTTTAAGTAACATTCTGAAAATGTTTTGGATGAAGTTTTGGGAACGTTGTTGATTAAGTTCTGGGAATTTTGTAAAAAATTTTAAGAACCAATCTCCATATGTCGCCTTTCCACGCCGCTAATCTCTCAAGAACCTGTATTCATTAACCTTTCTGCAGAACTCCTGCTGATATGTGGTCTCCTGTCAGATTACAGCAGGTGTACTAACAATAGGTTTCACCAGAAATGAAGCTGACAGTTATAAATGCCTTCGGGTAATTGCACCAGAGTGGCGTAATTAACTCTGACTCTTCCTTCTCTGAATCTTCTCAAGCAGTGGTCACCAATTCTTCTCATAAGAACCTTCCTTTTTGTGAAGATTCAATCCTGAACTCTCTCTCTCTCACACACACCTCATCTGGCATTTTAATGGCCTCATACATCAGAGAGTTGTGATAGCAAGTGTGTATGACCGGACAGGAACAAAGCCCGTCATCAGTGCTTTGATCAGTTCCCGAGCGGTTTAGCAGGTTCCAGGATGTTGAAGGTTTTCTTTGATATCATTGCAAAGCATATACAAGCCTTGACAGCAGCTTTAAAGGTCCTTCAAAAGGTGTATTCGGTTCAACCCGAACAGAGTCACACGCCTAACAGAGCAGTTCTTGAATGATCTTGGGAGGGATTCATTATGAAAATCAACCAGGTTGGATCTGCACAGAAGCTGAACTTTGAAGCAAGGTATGTCTCCTGGAGAAAAGTAAAGTACCTCTTTGATGGAGACTTTAGTGGCATTCTGGAATTCTTGACACGTACATGTCTTCCTACCTCAGATTAAACATCCCCAACTAGCATGCCACCCCATGATCAAGAGGTTTAGCCTGGATTTATGGTACTATATAACACAGATGTTTGGTATCAGTGAAGGCTCTGGACATCAAGGGTCCTAGTTCTTTCTCCCCCCAAAAAAACTGGTAATACCTTCCTATCAACTAACCCTGAACCACTTTAACTCCCCTGACCAGAATTTAATGGACATTAAGATCAACCAGGGTCGACTTACACACTTACACACATCTTTGGGCAACGTATCTCTCCTGGAGGTAAAATTGCTAACCCGGGTTAAAGAGGATGGTTTTGCCCTCGCTGTGGCTGAAGATCTACAGCCTGGTGGGAATGTAAGGATGCTTCTAAAGTCCTTCATGTATGGAATGGAATATTAGATTAGAATAAAAACTTGAGACGATGCAGAATCTTAGTGAAGACGTTTATGCAATGTGGCCTGGAGGTCCAAGAAATGCAGGCAGTTTTTTTTTTTCTTTTTCTGAGCAGAGCTTCACCTTTTGGCTGATGTTAACATGCTAATGCTAAACCCAATTCGGCGTAGTTAGTAGCCTGTGAGCTTGTGTTTCTTTTCTTTTTTTTATTTGCTTCAGAGGGAAATCAATAGCAGTGAAGGATTTCATCCCGGCTCGAGAGGCTCGGCGTCTGCAATTGTCACAAAGTGTAATGGTGTGATTGAAGCCCTGGATTGTACTCTAAAACCCCTTGACTACACACACACACACACACACATACACAAAACAAAGCGTCACTGCAGCCTTTACACTGCTATTTTTGTTTTTTCTTTCTTTTCATCATCAAAGCTTAAAGTGTTTAAAAACTCTTTTGACGTCCATTTTATGGCACCAGAAACACGTTTCCTAAGCTTCTACCAGATATTGATATAATTTCTATCATCTTACAGCTATGTATCCGTGCGTAAATGATACCTAAACCTACTGTACTTTATTTGCAGTCTTACACTTCTAAACATTTCATTACTGAAGCAATTTGCTTTTAGCATAAAAATTCTAACATATAAAGTATTTCCATGAATAATTATCAACGAACACGTGTGATGCTTTGTGATTGCTTGTTTGTAGTTCTTTGTTTCTGCAAAGCACAAAAATATGGTTAAAGAGGAAAGGAGGACAAAAAGACAGACGAATCGCGCAGTGAAACCACCGAGCGCTCGCCGTGTCTCGGTCAGAACCCCGGGCTCGGTGCCAGCGCATGCCCGTATCTATGGTAACAGATGTGCTTTTCAGAGGCTCCTTGCCCATTGTTTAGCGCCATAATTGCCTGGAATTTTCGCCGCTTTAAAGGGAGAAGCAACGTGGGTGAAGACCAAATGTGAAGAAATGTTTCCTTTAGTATATGTTTAAATGTGTACAGTGAAGAAACAGATTGCATTATGGGTAGTTCCCACCTTACTGCACGCCAAGAACTCGTGTTTTTGCCAGGATATGTGTCAATACCCCCCTTTTTGTCTCCCTCTCTCTGTCTCTCTCTCTCTGTCTCTCTCCATCTCCTGCTGCTCTCTCCATCTCTCGCTGTCACAGCTTGACGTCTAAAACGATTGCATCTCCATCTCAGAAATGAAAGACATTCCGCACCGTAGAGCAGGCAGTAGGTAGCATTAAAGTGGGGACTAATAGACCATAAGTGTTCTCTATCACCCTCCCACACACACACACACACACACACACACACACACACAGAGGATTTACAGAGTTTAGAACATTCTGGGATATTAAAAAAAACGCCTGACATTGGTTCTGGTTAACCATAATCCACTAATTAAAGGTGCGGTAAGCAATTTTTTTATAAAGGTTTTCACTGTCTTGTTGTTTCATGCTGATCGGTATCGCTGACACAGATTCTGTCTGGAAAAAAAATAGAAAAGAAATATCTAAACGTACTGTACCTTAACTTTTAGGAAAACTTTCAGCGTCGCCTGAGCTATAAGCAATCAGGACGTATCTCGCGTTAGGTTCATGCTAGCAAGATCTAGTCGTTATTCCAGTTCTATTATCAATTCTGCGCATAGAAAGACATCACGACGAAAAATAAAGCTTGAAAGGAAGCAGCAGAGATCGACATTGCCTCTGCTGTAGCTAGGATGGTTAGCTTGTTTTGCTAATCTAAACTGCCAATCTAACACATGACAGGCAAGCAAATTTCACTCTTGATGATTGAGATATCGATATTACTCAGAGACAATGACATTCTATGGTACGTTGTTGTGTAATTTGTCTTCATTCTGGCCATGTTTACCTGCGGTGTTAATTCAGGTTCTTGGATTTACTTTAGCAAAGCAGCCATGTGCGCGCAGACAGCGGCTAGACGCTAAACCAATATTACAAAGCAGAGGCGTCGAGTTCTTTAATCTGAGGTACAGAACAAGCAGCCCTTTCCCTGAGGTTGTGTAGATCCCCCACGGAATGACTGCGCTGTGACTGGACTGACCGTGGATCAGGTGGTGATTTTCTTTCAGGTACTTTATATCTTAAAGGTCCCATGTTTTCTATTTCTTTAAGAAGTTAATCCAGGTCTCAAAGCTCCCTCAAAGTGTTTTTGTGTTAATTCCCCAGCTGAAATACCCCTGCATAGACTTTTCTCTTTATTTCACTCCTTCTCCAAATGCACCATTAAAGTGTCTATGCAAATGATCTACTGTACTGCTGAGCCACACCCCTTCAAAGAACAGAGCAGAGCTGAGCAACAAGCTGGGGGAGGGTCTCTTGTTGTATGAATTCACATTAATTGTTCATTAATCTGAATCTCGAACAATAACTACAAAGTGAATTTAGTAATAAAGGTCACCTTTAAGTATTTAAAATCACAGTTTCTTTGAGAACGTGTTTAGTTTGTTGTTCAACGATCAACACCCTGCTCCAGGGGACTGAGGAACTTCTTTGTTTCGGGAAATCATGTTTGGGGTTGTTTTTGGCTCTTCTTATATGAGGTCACATTAGGGGGAAACTCAAATTTCTTGTTTAAGCCTTGGTCAATTAAAAAATGGAAAAATTACAAAAAGCAAAAAAAGAAAAAAAAATTTTTTTGTTTATTTTAAATTTTATGGAAAACATAAACATATAGAGTTTATCTCCACTGGAAACACGAGAGGTGTGTCCAAAATTAAGAAATATTTGTGTGTTTGCATTTCAGATTCTTTCGTGCACACACACACATAGGAGTCTCGATGTTCACATTCTCAGAGTCACAGATCAATAAAATGACGTTCACGTTTTTTTAAATCTTTTTTATAGCTACATGTAATTATCTATCATTAAGGCTTCTGCCCCAGAGGGCGATTCCGTCCCCTGACCTGTACATCAGAGCTCTTTCTGTGTTTCTGAGGGCGCCTGTGGTTACTGTGCTGCCTAATTATTTATAAACACGTGCTGTAAATCTAATTCAGACAAAGTGTGAGATCTGCTTTCTCACTTCAGCACGAATTTCTCACACGTTCCTCAGATTTTTCACCTGCACTCATCGAACTGAAAAGAAAGGAAAAAACTAAATAAAGCCTGATATAATAATAATCCCGAGTTTTAGGCAGTAATATATAGTGTGTCTGTGTTACATATTACAACCTTTACTCTAACCTCATGTACCCTCAGTAATCCCCAGCATACACACATATAGATTTTTCCTTCATTTCCTCTGTCTGGTGTTTAATTAACATCGTCCTGCCACCAGCTTTCGTAATTATCACTCATAGATTTCAGACGCAGATCGAGTTGGGTTTTTTCACCATATTGACGTGATCTAGGACACGGATAGATCACACATCACACATACAGTATCGAGTGTTTTCCTTCTCCTGTCAGTGCAATGAGCACCGTAGTCCTCCCCCTGATTGGCTGCACATTGATCCCATTGTGTTACATCATCACATACAACGCCATCACAACATGTTACTGTATACGGCGGAATTAGGAACAGGATGCTGCACTCGCTTATTTAGTTTAAATAAAGGATTGAAAAAGCCTAAAAAAAAATAATTGTTTAGCCATAGGTAATAGTGACATTTTATTATTCTGTGTGTGTGTGTGTGTGTGTGTGTGTGTGTGTAGGGGGTGTAATATATGTAATATATAACAAAGCAATTTGTGTTTTGTATTTTTTTATTCATAATATTGTTCGGCTGAGATTTAAAACAAAATAAACAGAAAACAACTTTTGTGGTCCTATAACTCAGCCTTGAGGTACTCCTATTTATATCGTTTTTAAATGAAGAAATTTATTTAGGAAATTTTTATATTTAGTTTTTATTTAACAACAACAACAACAACAACAATAATAATAATAATAATAATAATAATAATAATAAAACTACTCAGGAAATTATTATAAACATTTATATACAGTCATGGCCAAAAATATCAGCACCCTTGCAATTCTGTCAGAAAATGCAACACTTTTCTCAGAAAATTGTTGCAGTTGCAAATGTCTTGGTATTCATCTCACTAGAGAAGAAAAGTCAAATCTGATACAATTCCACACAGAACCCAACTGGATAATGGACAAAACTGAATGCACTGGACAAAATTATTGGCACCCTTAACTTAATATTGGATAACTGAAATTAATAGCTTAAATGTAACCATGAATGAGTTACTTTCTACCCCTCTACTGGAATTTTGGACCACTCTTCTTTTGCAAACTGCTCCAGGTCATTCAGATTTCAAGGATGTCTTCTCCAAACTGCTATTTTGAGATCTCTCTATGGGATTCAGGTCTGGACTCATTGCTGGCCATTTCAGAACTCTCCAGGGCTTTGTTTGTAACCGTTTCTGAGTGCTTTTTGAAGTGTGTTTCGGTTCATTGTCCTGCAGGAAGACCCATGAACTCTGGTGGAGACACAGATTTCTGACACTGGCCACTACGTTGCGCCCCAAAAGTCTTTGGTAATCAGATTTCATGATACTGTTTACACCGTCAAGGCATCCAGTGCCAGAAGCAGCAAGGCAACCCCAAAACATCTTTGAACCTCCACCATGTTTGACTGTAGGGACTCTGTTCTTTTCTTTGAAGGTCTTATTTCTTTTTCTGTAAACAGTGTCAGGATGTCCTTTACCAAGAAGCTCTACTTTTGACTTATCTGTCCACAGTACGTTCTCCCAGAAGAATTGTGGTTTTGTCACAGTTGTCAAGTTTTGGCAAACTCCAGCCTTGCTTTTTTATGCCTTCGTGTCAGCAGCATGTGAATACCAAAACTTTTGGAATTAGAACAATTTTCACAAAAATATTTTTATCTAAAAATGTTTAAAAATATTTTATTTGGTTCAATGTGCTAGTTAAATTAATCAAAAACAACAACAAAAACTGAACAACAATTAGACAACAATAATACTTACAGTACTAATACTCCTGGTAATAATAATAATAACAATAATAATACAAACAGACCTATTTTCTTGGTAAAATAATGTCCTTCATAAACCTTCCCCCAATTATTTTAAGAAAATAATAAACATAATAGTAATACTAATAATACAAAGAAGAAGAAGAAAAACATCTTTAGATATATTGATTATATAAATCAATATTTGTATTTATGTGTAAGACATTGTTATATCACTCGGATGCCTGTGATTTCTGTGGTTTACTTTTTTACGTGTCTGATGTTGGTTTAAGCCGTGATTTTAATCGTTTATAACGCAAACATTTTTGTATTTATTCTTGTTCTTGCTGTAACTTTACCTATTAGTGCACTATTGGCGTGCTTATAACGTGAGTGTTTTGTCGTTATTGTCCATTATTGACCAAATCGTCCTTGTCCTGTCTCTCTCTCTCTCACTACAGTGCGTGTTTTCTTTAACTGTGTGACTGGATGTCAGTGATCGTATAGAGCTGTGTAATACACTCCACTGCACCGTCCCTGTGATTACTGTTACAGTAGAATGGTACAGTCGTAAATTACCCTACACCCCCCAAACCCATTCCCCAAACACCCCCCCACACACATACACACAAAAAAAATTTTTTTGTCACACCACGCCTCCCCTTCCTGTACGTCCTGCATGGCCTTCTTTTTGAACGCCAGAAGCATTTTGTTTGCCCTCAAAAAGAAAAACCAGGAAAGAAAAATGCCAGGCGCGTGTCCTCCCAGTGGACCGGCCCCGAGGTACAACGCCAAGACCGGCAGCACACATCAGGATGGAGATTTGGAAATGATAAATATACATGAACCTGTAATCTTATTCCTGCGCTCAGCGTAAGGAGCTTTATCCCTCTTGGAGATTGTGAGATTGAATTATTTCCGTCGAGTTCGCATCAGGATGTGTTTTATTCCTTCATTTATTCAAGAGTAATGTGATTGTCAAGCGCAAGTCTATCCTTCAATAACATCCGTCTTCGGAGAGAAGCTTTCCAGGAAGATTCCGTGACACAAATGGGGGAAAAAAGCACAGATTTTTCTGCGTAAATGTGCTCTTTGTTTTTGTTTAATTATTTTGTTCACTTAAAGGCTAACGGCACACAATAATACTCTAGTGTGCTGTAATACACTGTAATGTACTACAATATTACTGTTTTACATTGTTCAGATTGTGGATTCTGATTGGTCGTTTCTACGGTAACAGCTCATTCACAGAGACATGTATTCCTCCTAATCTTAGTCTAATAATCAAATACATGCAGTTGTTTACTGTGTGTGCTGATGCTTGGTTATGGAGGGTTTATGGAAGGACTCTCCAGTGTTAGTGCTTTTCTTGTCCTTCGGGACTGAAGTTATGTCTATTAATTTTGTTTAACTTTACCATAAATGAAAACAGGAATTAATGTAAAGAATATGATGATGTCATTCAGTAATAGTTAAATGAGCCAGCGCAGATTATTTCTGTGTAACTTCACGGCCTCGTGCATTATTCTGTACTCGTCGCTAATTGCTTTGAATTTTACTCCACAAGCGTAAAGTTAACAGAGACATAACCCCCTGTTCTGTAGATTTAAATCTCAGCTATTTCCACACAAACAAATTTAAGACAGACAGCACAGGCTGAGGAACATTAGAAGATTACTAACAGCAGCATATGGCACACTCGCGTATATGTACACATCGCAATCTGGGACGATCCGTCATCACGAGCTCCAGCAGGAAATTTAATCTGCGATCCTCTTTTAACCTCCACAACCGTAACCATGCTTCCTGCACAAGTTTAAAAACAAAAAACACTCGCGATTTTACTTTATAGTGACGAAAATTTTCCCTTTCTGGCTCCAGGTTTTGTTTCTTGTCCACGCCCATGTCTCCGCCCCCTGTTGTGCGATTAGTCGGTTTCATGATTGTGTTCAGGTGTTTAGTGTTTAATGCTCGTCTCGTTAAATCTGTGACCCATACGAAGGTTTTGAAATAAAAAGAGTAACTGGATCAATGGTCAAATATATATTAGTTGAATAATATTAATAATTATAATAATAAATATTTAAAAAGAAAATAAAATTAAATATAAAATTGAATTTAATTGAAGTAGTGACAAAGAATAATAATATTATACAGTAGGTGTCCATAATCTCCAAGACAAATGTTACCTAAAATAATATAAAAAAATTTAAAAACATAATAGCAGTGATATAATGTACATACTTTAAATTATGAATAAAAATAAGTACATATAAACATAAGGAAAATAATACAAATGCAACAAATAATATTATTATAAAATAGAGCAAAAATTCTAAGAATATACAATTTTATTAAAATAATACACATTAAACAAACAAAACATATTTTTATTCCATGGCATTTTTTCTTTAAAACACATAAAGTGAAAAATAAGCAATAATAATAATAATAATAAAAAACTATAACTACCTCAAATTGTTTAATGAATTATTGATGAGTGATATACATTATACATGCAGTAAAATGTTGTTAAATCATTACACCACCTCTAGATCACACCGTGCCATCAGGGTTAACCAGCCCGTTTTAAATTAAGGAGGAAAATAACGATAATTAAAAAAAAAAATCCTGTGGCCAGGCTTTATTTTGTGACTCATTTATCACTCTAGGGAATGTAATTGTGTTTAATTATTATTTGCCAAGCCGAGCGTGTTTATGTGTTTAAATACCAGCGGACACGTATTCACAGGCGTGACGTGTACAATTAGCCAAATCATCGCCGCTAATTACTGTTATTTACTGAAGGTTTGTACTGTGCTCAAAGGCATGATCTCTCTCTCTCTCTCTCTCTCACACTCTCACACTCTCACACACTCACATCTCCTGAGATTTCTATTCACAAATACAGACACACAATCAAAAACGAGCTCACAGGCTGATTTACAGTATTTCTTCTCACCGGCGACGACCGGTTAGAGGAAAATCACGATATTCGACACTGAAAGAAAATCGTTCCACTCACGAGGACGTCGCTGAGGTAGGCAGCTTTTCTAGGCAGCTTTTGTCCTCATGAGACGTGTCCCATTTGGACGTGAGCCTAAAAACGACCGTCTTCTAACGCTGCTAATTTCGGACGGATTTGAAAGCAAGACCCACATACAGTACGAGCGAATTCCCAGAATTCTCTCCTCCAGCTGAGTGCTCTCTAAGAAGATGCTAGAAATCATGTCGTGAATGACGCAGTGTGTTTGGACTAACGTGAACGATTCTGTTTGACACGACTACATACCAATCTCATAAAAGTTCAGTTCCTGATTGATTCATGCGTTTGAAAAGATAAGGTCACTATAGGAAACGAATCTGAATCCGTCAGAGCTTTTGATGGCAAACTGAAGTGCTGAAGATTCACATGCATGCAGGTTTGCGTTATATTGTGTTTTGGACACAATGTGCGTTTGTGCTGAACTTGATTCTGGTAATTTTTTCCCCATTCATGATCGAGAATTGCTCTCAGCTGATCAATGTCACAATAAGCAAATCTTTCCGCTAAAAGAATCAATTTGGACTCGTCTAATGTTTACTGAATCAATAAATATTTTCTATCAATTGACTCCTGTTTCATTCAGCAAAGCAGTTGACGATTCAGTGAATCGTTCTGGTCTCGAATACAGCGGTACCTCAGCACATGAATGCCAGGCCTTGAACATTTTCGCCTAAAGAACTAATATTTTGCAAGACATTTGTGAGACAAAAGTGAGAACTTTTTTTTTTGCATTTTGTGTAAGATTTGGTGAAGACATAGCACGATAGGACCCAAAAATATTGCCAAGGATGGTAGCAAGAAGAAAACGGAGCCGCTTTCAGTTTAGTTTTTAAAACAGCCGGTGCCAAGAGGAATCATAAATTAAGGTTACGTGAAGTTTAATGTGTATTTATTCCATGTTTTACTTAATTTTCATGTCTATTCTAAATGTTTTGATTGTTTTTATATGCAAAAATATGATGATAGTGTTGGAAATCGGTAATATTGGTAATATTTTTGGGTGGCTGGAACGGATTATCTGCATTTATATTATTTTCTATGGGACAATCCGTTTCACAATACGGAATTTCACCTTGAGAATTCGGAGCGGATTAAACTCGTATGCCAAGGTTCAGCTGTTTGATTCTCTCATCTTTAACTGAACTGATTCAGACGACTCGTCTCACTGCATCATTTTATCTCTAAAGGCTCTAACCGCGTGCTAGAGAATGAAACTGCAAAGCATAGATTGACATTTTCTTTTGCTGACTTTTTGGACATTTTGGAGTTTACCGAACCTGACTATGTGATTTCTTTTCATCTCTCTCTCTCTCTTTTATTCTTTATCTCTCAGCTTTTCTGGCTCGTTCCCCCTCTGAATCAGCAGAGTATTTTAGGCCGGTGTAATCCTGGCCATCTGCTCCAATCTCCCCTACTGCACTTCCCACGCACGCTCCACCTCCCCAGCATGCATCGCTAAACCAAGCCGGCGTCAGATCGTGCTCGGGTCCGGTCAGGTTTTGACCACTGCCCTCTCGCAGTAGACATTTTTTAAAGTAGTAACAAGTACAAATATTATTATTCAGGGGTAACTGTAACGCCATGTATTAATATATAATGCATTTACAGGTAGGATATAACTAGCCTAATTTTTTTTTTTACTTAAGGTCTGCTCTAATTTCACTATTCGAGGTAGCAAGTTCTACAAAAATGAGACTATTTTGGTTAACTTTTTTAAGGAAAAATTCCAGTAGTCTAAATTAATACTTAAAGTGAAAAATTAATTAATTAATTAATTAATTATTAATTCATTAATAAAAATTAATAAATTTAATTACCTAAAGTAAAAGCAGTGGTAAATAAAATACACTTAAAGAATATTTGTTCATAGAGTTCTTTGTAAGATGTTTGTTTTAGCTACAGTAGCTTTTTTTTTGGACATAATTTAACATTCTCCTGTAATTTTTTTGGGGGGAAAAATCTTTAGTTTGACTTATTGGTGTTGTTGCACTTCTTCTTGTAACTTACAACTAGACTCTACTTATTTTTTTTAATTTAAATTCATTTCAAATGGCTGTTTTTGTTTGGACCGAACGCACTAACCGAGATTTTCGTGTGCATGAATTAGCAAGTGTAAAGATGTGAATTCACTGGACAATCTGCTTTTTAGAATTAAACAATTTAAAATAAGCCAACAACAAACACAAGCAACTATCTAAGCGATACAGAGCTGAACCTTTTAGAAAACAGGAAATGAGTGCAATCACAAAGGAAGAAGTTTACAAATATAGTAAACTCCTGGAAGGCCAACTGTCAGTGATGGATTTGATGAACTGTAAAACAACTGTAAAACAATTCTGTAAAACATAAGTAAGCATTTTTTTTAAATGTAGCAAAATAATAACGGCATGTCGTGCAATTCTTTCCACAAGAGTGTATTGAGTGTGTACTGACTGAAATCAATAGAGACAATAATGTGACAATAAGGCGATAGTCAAGAGTTAAGAGAACTGGGACGATCAGGACAGAGAGTGTATTGTGGATTTGGGTTTTCAGTACGGTGTAATAGACTGGGTTCTGTGTTACAGTACAGAATAACGAAGCGTTCAAGAACAATAGAGTCGAGCAGGACGAGTGTCTGAGATGGATGGAAGAGAAAAGAATGGAAAGAATTGGGGACAATGGAGAGAGAGAAAGAGAGAGATCCTGTACAATCATACCAAATCATAATCATCTATTTGTTTACTCATTTAAAATTCCTGAACTTTATAGTTCTTTTATTTTTTACTCCAGCAGTGAGTGTACTGGTCAAATATGACTTACCCAGAGGACGAGCACTAAGTTTGAGGATCCTATGAGCTTGCATAAAACGCCAACTTGTTTGGTTACAGTCTTTTAAACTGTATGTCCCTGCTCGGAACCAGAGCACATCCGCGACCAGAGAAGTGGAAAACGTGTACCAAAGATTCTGAGGCTAAGCAAACTAGTTGTGCTGATCTGTTAAAAAAAAACAGCTAAAAGAAACTTAAACTAGTTTTAATGATTTATTAATTACATTTATTCAAGTTATGTTTATATTATTATGTATATAATTCTTTCATACTACTTTTATGGATCTTTCATGCTCGTTTTTATGTTCTCTTACGTTCTTTTTCCTCCATCATTTGACAGACAGCTACGTGACAGAAAATTCAGGAATAATAAGATATCTAACAGTGATAGATTCACAAAGCAAAAGGCTAATTAACACACCCAAGTAAGGAATTCTACTGTAAATCAGTAACCTAGCAAAAAAAATAAATTATTGGTTTGTTTCTGCAGACACACACTCACTCGTGTCTTGGCTGGTCAGCAATGCTAGCATCGAACAAATTTAGCCGTTCTCACCTGCTACCCACACACACACAGATACGTGCAAAGACATGCTAACAAGCACATACAGTATTTGTGTCCTCGTACACTTTTGATGGTACACTCTAATCGAAAACCCACCCAGAAACACGTGAACATGAATGGTAATGTCCTCTCTGTCACTATCGCTCACTTTCTATTCCAGTCACACGCACGCTTGTACACACACACTTCACTAGGCCTGGTGTGATGGTGGCTAATTTAGCGCTTTTGTAGTATAGAGGTAACAGGATCTGTAAACTCTCTCTCTCTCTCTCAGGGTTTCTTAAGTGCTTAACTGATCTGATGGCCTTTATCCAGTAGAAGGTCTTTACAGAAAAATTTTCAGCTCCTTAGCAAGAATAGCTTCTCGATAATTATGAGCACATTTCATCCTAAAGGCCATTTGCTACTGTACTTATTACTTGCGTGGGTGGTTTCAATAAACTTGCTTTAATGATATTAAATACAAGTAATGAAAAATTAGATATCTGATGTTTTTCTCTTAAAAAAAACAACATTTTTTAATTGTTGTTGGCTTGCTGCCACATAAGAGGAATTACTTTTAGAACACTTTTAGACGTAATGTTCAAGGAACGAATCAACTCAGGGTTTGCAAGTAATAGTTGTACACAGTTTCAAGTAACTTTAGATTTCTAACCAATCATGGACGAGACTGAATTCGCATAACCAATCATAACGCAGAAGGTGGGATTTATTTATTTATTTTTATTTTGTAATTTACTTTATAAAGAAATAAACTGAACCAAAGAGAACAGGTCTAGGTCTTCCCTTTCATATTTTTCCTCCTACGTCCCTTAAGGGGCTTCTGTACATATCAACTGTAAAAATAATAAAAAAAAATTATATAAATACAAAAAATTTTATTAAAAAAAAATATATTTAAAATAATAAATGAGACTAGCTAAAAAAAAATGCACATTAAATTGTTTTTAGAAAATGAGCCTTAAATTATATAATGCTTATCGTACTATAAAATTGAGTCAATAGTTTAATAATATCTTAAGATTTGTAATAGGATAAATAGGTGCCTCAAAGGTGCCCCTTTGGACGAATCTAATGTCCTAACAATAAAGATAAAGAAAATAACGCTAGAAAGCACAAGACCCTTCCATAATGTATATTATAGTGACAGATATACAGCCTGATTATGATACAAGAAGGGAAAGTTTTATTTAATTTGATTAATTGGAAAACCTCAAGGGTGAACTCTAGGGCCGGTCACGAGTAGAAGAAGAGCCTGATATAAATGATGTCTGGTTAAAAAGTACAATTACAGTAAATTACAAATAGATATAAACTGTATTTACTGCAAGATTTTGAAAAAAATATCTGACATTTAAAATCTGAATGGGAATAAACCAAGTTTAGGTCCTTAAAAGGATATATTGTAAAATTTACCAAAATATTATTAAATCAAAAATAAAATCAAATGTATTATTTTTATTATTGTTAGTTTTTTACATGCTCAGTTTCTGCCTCAGACTAGAGTCCAGAGAAGCTATTTTGTGTTCCCTTGAACGCAACGCCGGCTCTGCTAATTATATAGTGATTTGTTTTCTGATGACGTTTTCGGCCTAGAACGTCAGAGTCATGAATTATTCATGAATCCTGTGATCTCGCAGGTGGAGAGTAATAAATGCGCATCCGCCGCTCTCGATTCTGCTTCAGAAAAAGAAATCAAAAACGCAGGCCGATTTATCAGAGCGTAGTTTTTATAGGAAGACGAACAGTACAGTGTGCAAATCGTAGAAAAAGAGGATAAAAATAAAGCTCATAAAAGGTCTATTATAATTCTATATTCAAGTCTTATATTTGTTAAAATTCTACCCTCTATTTGGTGTCTATCTTGTACATATTGAAAAAGATATACTGTACAACATATTGTTTAATTATTTAATTAATTACCTATTGCAAATTAGTCATTATGTATTTTTTACTCAGTAAAGCTGTAGTTTTATATCATCAAAGTTTAAATGATTATGATCTACCACTGTATATACCTATAGAGTCATAAATCTCTGGTACACTGGCATTAATGGTATTAGTGGCGTTCATCACAAGAGTACATATCTGTGGAAATTTAAAAGTAATTAATTAATCCAATCATAATTTAGTTCCATTTGCATTTGTGAAATATTTTTTGTAAATTATAGTTGATTGAAACTGTGTGTGTGGGGGGGGGGAAGGGGGGGGGACTGCAAGCATGTATGATGATAAGTCTCTTAGCCGCAGTAAAATATGTGAACGGTGCAAATGTTTTAAAGAAGGTCGTACGTCTGTGACTGACGATTCCAGCCCAGGTGCAACACAGGCCCTAAAGTACAGTACATAACCCAACAACATTTCCCAAAACACAAAATACATTTCACAAACCACAACCAGGTTGCAGCATTATGGAAAAGGTAGGAACTCCATTCTTATTTTTGATTCGACAGAACCAAATCGAGTCAAGAGTTAGACTGACCAGCATAGCTGCTCTATAGTAACGTTTATGGCTTATCCTGAACAAAAGTGCCTGGGTCCCTCCGCCGAACATATATTTATTCCATGATAAACCACAAGCTTATTGACTGACTTCGCACTAAGCATTCCTCTCCAAGCAAGTTGGACCAATTTTCAAGTTTATTACACAGAGCATGCAGAGTTCTGATAACATGTTGAGCTCAAACTGATGTCACTAGTTGAAGAGTTGCCTTGTCTTGTGTCCTCAGTCCTGTAGCAT
Source organism: Clarias laeviceps (assembly GCA_030014305.1). Classification (NCBI taxonomy): domain Eukaryota; kingdom Metazoa; phylum Chordata; class Actinopteri; order Siluriformes; family Clariidae; genus Clarias; species Clarias laeviceps. The sequence continues at coordinate 27,755,157 of JAQMYJ010000003.1, read as the reverse complement.
GTTTTCTTAGTTTAAGGGCACATTTTAATATTGTGGTGTGTTCATAGCATGTCACAAATAACATGTGAAAATCCTTCATTAAAATCTATTTTAATCTAATTAGTTTACTTTCCTCTTCCATAGTTTCAGACTAGCTTAACTATCATGCACTGACACCATTAAGGTATCAAACCAAGAAACAGGAAGGAGGAAATGAAAACTGACATACTATACAGTAGGTTCTGCCCAACCACAAAACAGAATTTCCTTTTAAGTAATTTTGAAATGTGTTTGTGTTTTGTGAAACCTTTTTGTGTTTTGGGAAATGTCCTTACCTTTTGCACTTTAGGGCCACCGCACACTGCAGTTGTTCCTGTGGACATTTTGTAAGTAGAACGTCTGGTCTTCGGAAATAATATTATTGCCATTAAAGGAGTTCCTGGGAGGCCGGCGTTTTAGACAATCAATAAGACAGGCAGCCCGATCATGGCTCTGGTGTAGTGAGAAAACTTTCTACCTTGATGGTGTCCAAGCTCTCGTGAAACCCTGGGATAAGTGCATTAGTGTAGCAGGAGATTATATAGAGAAATAAAGGGAGTTTTTACTCTCAAAACTGTGTTCTTTTATTCTGCGTAATCAAACGTCCCGCTTTGTAATATATGTAAAATGTAGAATGGAGTCATGTTTTTTCTTTGCAGGTCTGTCACACACACACACACACACACACACACACACACACACACTGTTAAAGGTTTTATTTTAACTTCTGTAACTACAGAGTCTGTAATAGCCTGTCTAGCTAAGTTACCTAGCTAAGGTTGAAGCTTACAGTACGTAGTATATAGTAAACTTAAAAAAACTACTTCCTGGACTGACTCAAAATGCTCCTGTACTGTATGTTGTTTTTATATAAATAGAAGCTGATACAGAGAAAGATTTGCTCAGTGCTTCAACTCGACGTAATGTCAAGCCATTTCATTTCAGGCTAAAGCCTGGCGGCCATGTTTTATTTACTCCTCATGCATTATTGACGGCATATTTCAGGATGGAGCTGATATCTGTGTCGGGAGGTTATGCTGATTTCTTTACCTCTCTCTGCCCTCGCTCTGGCTTTGAAATGCAGATTGAGGAGAGTTTGCTACCAGTTGGCCGAAGTCGTCTTCAAAAGCTGGCGGTCAGGTGTGTGGAGGAGAACCTGCACTCCATTTATCCCTGCTTTGTGGACACAACTCTATAATATCCACAGAACGGAAGAAAAAGGCTGGAGATGAGGGAATGCTGGGGGTTGTACACTTCCTCTTTTTCACATTTCTTCTGTTTTCCCTCAATCCCTGAACGAGGGAATTGATGGACTGACAGGAAAAATGCAGCAACTTGCATGTAATTTTTCACCAACACTAAAGAAAAAAAGAAATGAAGACAGATACAGAGAGAGACAGAGAGAGAGAGAGTGTGTGAGTTTAGGAATTTAATCCTTATTTTGATGCTAAGGCGTTAGCGATTACCACAGGCTAAGCGAACATAAATTAACCTAACTGGAAATAAAATAAAAAAATTCCTGTGCTGTTTCCGTGTCCACTAAGGTGTTTTTTTTGTGGACAGATTTACATCTCTAATAAAACAACACACATTCTGTTTCATAGAGCACAGTCTAATGACTACGCGAGCTAACATAATGAACTGTTGATGATATTAAAGTAAATCTTCCCTCTGCTTAGTTAATGTAATCATGCTCAGAGTGAAAAAATTAAAAAACACACACACAATCTCAATACATTTTTTCTTTGTTATACCCAAGGCTCTTTTATAGATTTAAATGAGCTATTAAAAAACAACAACAAAAGCAACAAGAGTTTAGCATCTGCGCAGAGTTAGCCTGATGCTCGCAAAAAGCAGATGGCACAAAATGTAAATCACTGTAATTAAATGTAACATTTATAATAATTATAATGTATAATTTTATGACGAATTTCACATCCTATCATGTTGCATTTATTTTGTGCTGCACTACACCTTAAATGGTAGCTTAGCATGACCACATTAGCGACGTGAGGGTTGTGACGGCAATACAGAATTATGTCATTTCCAATTTGCATTTCATGAATATTTATAAATCCCTGCATTATTTATGAATGTAAAGGTGTAGAGATCTTCCTGTGTGTGTTTCATGTCTTGGGATAAACAATTTAAACTCAATTAAATTTTTTCTTTAACAACTCACAAATTAGACATCCATGAGAACCTTAATGCCGAAATGAGAACTAAGTTTAATTTAATTTAATATAATTTTTATTTTTGTTTTATGTTTTTAGGATGCTGTTGATTAATGTGAATATTTCATAATTATGTTTAACAGGCATTTTACACATTTGCATAATTTCCATTTAATATGAGTCAGTAACCATGCCATTTTTTTTCAGTAAATGTGTGTGTGTGTGTGTGTGTGTGTGTGTGTCAGTAATAGATTCAGTATCAGATGCACCACAATTCTCCTCATCATTAAGTGATCCTGTTCTCAATGCCGCTTGTGGATTTAATTTATTGATATGAAGAGCTGAAAGCAGGCCGTGGCTTTGAAATATTGCTTTTGCATGCTTTCTCTGTTGATGTGAATCCTAGTGGGAGAACATCAGAGACCAGAGCCAAAGACTACCGCATGGACATCCAAAAAGACACACACACACACACACACACACACACACACACACACCAGAGTAAGATAGTGGACTAGCAACAAAGCCACAGAGCTATTTCACTGATCTATCCTTACAACTTCTAGCTATTTCAGGTTGGACAACATGCTGGAAGTCCCAGAGGGGTAAAAAAAGTTCTCTTGTTTCTGTTTTATAGAGTTGAGTCTGAAAGGCTTCTGTGTTAGTCCTGGCATTCTTCTTAATGCGATTCATCATGGGTCAAGACACATGATGGTCAGAGTCGCTGCTTCTACAGAAAGGGCCTCTGTTATCAACTCGTATGCATTTATTGTGCTTTATCCTGCCAAAAAGTGGTCACCAAGCCCTCTAATGGTGGTCTGATTCGAACTAACGAATGTCTAGTGGGAGAAGATGTGAAATTGGTTGGTATTATAGGCGTCACCTCCAAATAAGCAATAAGAAATGGTGAAAAAATTCTTCACACAGATGTCTTGCTCGGTTATTTAATTAAGAATCCATGGCCCAAGGTCTAGTCAGAATTCAAGCTCATGTCCATGAGATGGTGCATCATTAGGAGAAGGATTGGTCGACCTTCAAGCACAAGGTCTTAACATGACCTCCATCAGGTCAAAGTTTGTTTGAAATTTAGCGATAGAGACACCTTAGATTTTGACCTTATTGACTTTCTATTTCCATATGGGATAAAAAGGTCATTAATCACTTGACTCGAGGTTTAATTTGGTTTGCTGTAGCGCAAGTCTCATGACAGAGTTGGAGCTCAAACCTATGGAGAGACCCATGTCTAGTATGGAGAGATCCATGTCTTCTACTTAGGGTTAGGGTAAAAATGTGTTGTTGTCCAGTGGTATAATGGATATAGTGCTGATAGCCTCATGGCTAGATAGTCAAAGTGATGTCTTCAATTAAAAACATTTTTAAACCAAAAACTTAACCAAGTTAAGTAAATGGTTTGAAAAAAAAAGTTCAAAACTTAATCTGACCACATGGTGGTTTCATGAGTATATTATAAACCGAGTCAAGAGTTAGAGACTATAAATCAGTGTTAAAGCAGCATAAACGTCCAGTTTAAGTTCTTGTGTAGATCCTGCGGCTTAGAGTTGGAGTTAACATCCATGAGAAGATATATATCTAGGAAGAAGGCTGTTGGTGTGTCCATTGTTCAGTTCCCATTAAGTCAATCAAACCACACAGACTTGTGATGAATGATTGTCACTAATCCCCCTATTGGCTATTCAGATTGGTTTCACGTCAAATCTGACACCTTTGATTTATGCTGCAGCTCAATTCCATGAAGAAATCCTGTAGAAGAAGGGGGTTGGTATTGAACAGGAATAAAGGAAGCAATATAAAGTTATAGTACATGCTTCTGTTGTTTTGGAACTCAGGTAAAAAAATTTTGTTCTCAAGATAGGACAATTCATCCAAATACCTTTATTCATGCTTTCTATGGAAATGCAGTTTAGTTTCAGAGTAGATTCGACCTGGTTCCTAAATAAGGTCGTCTGTAGATGCTGTAGCTCAGTTGTCTTAGATCATATATTAGTGGGAGAAGGGGGTTGGTCTTCAATGGGATAAAACAATTAAGCCAAAGAGTTCTGGGATAATCAAGGGTCAGTAATTCCCCTAATAGAGATTTAGATTGGTTTCAACCCAAATCTGACCTATTTGATTTCCAATGCACATACCATGACTCACAGCAGCTCAAGTCCAGGGAAAGTCCCATGATAGGGGAATGGAGGTGGTGAACAGAGAGATATAGAACAGTGTTAATGATTATCTTTCCATGGTTTTGAAAGTCAGGTAGGGGGTTCTGTTCTTAAGCTTTAAAAATTCAACCCAAGACTTCAGTGACAGGAAGTGGTTAATTGTCTGGTTTAGACTAAACCAAAATGGAACATATGTATTTTTTGTAATTGATGGACCTTACATCCTTGCGAATGTTCATCTCCACTCCAGCTCTCTGTCTACAGTACTTTCAGTTTTCACTTTCACTTACAGTACTACAGAAAAGGCATTTGGTGTTGAATGGGATAGTACTGTAGATAGTACTGTAGATAAAGAGATGCTCTATCTCATTCAACACCAACTCCCTTTACTCCTGGAAGGTGGATGGGAAAGTACTGCAGACAGATAGCTGCTCCCAGTTCCCAAAAATTTACATTTGGAGATCATGAATGGTTTCCAGTACTCCTAGTGGTCCTTCCATCCATATTCTGGTGACTCCGGTTACTGAGTCACACAACAGTTCTCCTGAAACCCAAATCTGACATGACTTACAGCTCACATCACTGAGGTGTGTAATGGGATAAAGTTATAGCCACGTTTATCCCAATTAAGCTGGATTAGTTCCACCTATAGTGCGGTTTAATTGTATTTATTTTTTTGCTGAAGTCAGTAAAAGAAGTTCTGGGGAAACTGAAACTGTGGTCATTAAGAAACAAGGTGCACATGCCATTTAAACAGAAATTATATTTTGTGCTGTTAATTTACTCAGGGCTCTGGCAAGATATGTAGAGTACATAAGGAGTCAAATATGTTGTAGAAATTAAGACCATCAAAGGGACCTCATGAAGTGATCCTACTGCTTTTTCTTGGTCAAAGAGGCTTATTGGACAGTTATGAGTTAGATTTTATGTATTATATGTAAATAAATAAATAAAATAAAAATGTATTATACAACAGTTAGATCTGACCAAGTAAGAAGAAACATTCCATGAGTCATAATAGCGGTGATAATAGACAGTAACAGCACTGGAACACTTAACTGGCGTCCCAGGTGTTCTAATAATCGGTAATTAAACTAACTGTCAGTCGCAATATGGGTAAAAGTAGGTCTCTACAGTCCTCAAAAAAATACATCTGATAATGTTACAACATTTAGTAATTGCTAAGTCGTTCTGAATTGCTTAAAAACCATTTGTGTTGATCTGTTCAAAGCTAATGTGAGCTACAAAGCTAACTAGCTTTTACTGTAACACAAAGCTGAATTCCAAATCTACAAACCGGATTCCAAAAATGTTGGGACACTAAACAAATTGTGAATAAAAACTGAATGCAATGATGTGGAGATGGCAAATGTCAATATTTTATTCAG
>JAQMYJ010000003.1:27718804-27731063 GCA_030014305.1 Clarias laeviceps | reverse complement strand
CATAGCGTTTTCACGCAGCATCTCGTTCCCGCCTTTTCAGGGAACAGGGTTACAGCAAAGTAACCCGAGACGATTTAGAGCAGGAAGGAAAGTGGAAAAGTTCATATCAAGTGTGTGTTTTAATGCCCTACCTATTTCACTCCTCCTCTGATTTCACTGTTTCAGTGTCTATGTAAATGAGCTACTCCTCAGACACGACCCTCCAGAGAACAGCAGAGCTGAGCAGCGGATAGAAGGCAAAGAACGTCTAAACGTGACTAAATAGTGAATAATAGGAGCCCTTTAATTTGTGTGTTTAATTTCTGACTCCATGCTTTATCGTCTCTGGCCTTCGCTTTATCTTTTCAACAAGTTTACATTGATTTAAGACGTATTATTCAGAGTTAAACTCAACAGATACAGCTTTGTGCTTTGCCTTATATTTTAAATAGAACATAGATTACAATGTGTCACTATTGTAAAATAAAAAATAAACCTAAAATAATGTAATAATGATGTAAACATTGAGTGCAGTAATGACATCCCGGTAACTTGCTGTATATTTTACAAGGTCATTGTTTTTTTTGTTTTTTTTTTACAAGGTCATTTATTTATTAATTTATTTATTAATTGTATGTTGGATAAGTACGTATTTAATAAATTTCACTATTTTTATAGATTCAACATAAATAATGCAGCATCCATCGTGGACACGGCAATGAAATCATATTCTTCATATTTTTTCCCCTATGTTATCTGTTCCTGTAAGAAAAAAGAAAAAAACTTTCAATGATTTCCCTTTCTCAGCCTTCAGAAGTAATCTATCCAAGGAAGCAATACTGAATACTGAAAACTATCATAATCCACTCAGAACCTCGTATCGTACCCAAGTCCAGGTTGTAAATATGTATGAGACGTAGCGGTCGGATATTAAAGTCAGCTCTGTGACGAGGAGCGACTCAGCAGGGGCAAAAAGTGCTGAATCGATCACAATTACACTTTATTATGAGGGTCGGGATCACGGCGAAGGGCGAAAGAAAATTAAATTTCACCTGGAAAAATGGACTTCTTCATTTCAAACACAGGTGTGAATCTCGGGATTAAGGTACAAGAAAGTTCGTGAAAATCATCATAATACAAATCTTTGTGTCACATGACCACCCTGACATCAGTCACAACAGCGGTGGCGGAAACACAGTTAACTGACATTATTGTAGGCTGCTGTGTATTTTCATTGATTATTACATTGGAGGTGATGAACCTGCGGATTACCTGATGCTTTGTCACACAGTAATAAGATTAGCCTAGCGACCAATAGCTTCTGTTCTGCTTATTATTTTCATATGCAGTGCGTCGTGGTGGAACGTGTAACTTATTCAAAAGAGAAACACGTGTGTGAAAATGGATGAAGACAGTAATGAGGATATTAATTTACAGAAGTTTAATTAGGTATCATAACATGATTAGCTCAGACGCTGTACAAATATGTGATTCCACCTGGATTTGGTGGCATTTGCTAGCATTAGCATTAGTTTTAGCTCATTCAGTGCTTCTGTTGCAGATGAGACGATGTTTTTTGCAGTGTCTGTTGAAAAGACTACGCTGTGCTTCCACGCTTCATAAAATGATGTGCAGATGACGCTAACTAATATTGACATCTCACACTTTCTAATTAATAGCTAACTAACTGTTAGGGTCGAGTCCTACACAGCGTTAAAAGGAAAGCTAGTGCACTACTGTATGTAGGGTGTACAATCCCTAGTTCCACACGCCAAGTAGTGCCCTTGATCAGGGGTTAGAGAGGGATTTGGGATTCAGCCTTGTGTAGGAAGCTAGATAGCTTTGTAGCTAGCGTTAGCCGTGAACAGAACAATTCAGAGGTGATTCGGAACGACTTAGAAGAATTACTGCAGAGACGCCATGTTGTTTAAGACGATGTTATGTGATGTGTGTTTTTGCTGAAAGTGCTTCTGTGACTGGTTGTGAATGTAAGTAAACGAAGATTTTGCTGTCCAGAAGTGGGCGGGGCCATGGCAGACAGATGTTGTGATGTCACATGCAAAAGGTCGATAGAGGGAAGTGATGTCATAGAATATAAGCACAGTCTGTCCTTTCCAAATGGTTTTATTTAGCTGAAATGCAAACTCTTTTGGCTTTAATTTGAATATAATTTTACTTTATTTAAACAAAAATATGATTTAAGGGAGAAAAAAATATAGATGTTTGATAGAAAAATATAATATTTAATCAGTACGAATAATATCTAAATGTGACTACTGAATGTACAAACTGTGCTGTTAAAAGGACAATAATCGACGATTGGATGGTTTGACGTTAATATGTAGATTTTATTTTTATATATAAAAAATACATCTTTATAATGAGTGTTTTATTTCTCTCACACCAATTGGACAACAGTTACAGTAAATTATTTTATTCATTTCACTCATTTTTGTCCACTCATAGTTACTTTAGTTGTTCTCAGTTGCCGTACAGCGGTTATAAACAGTCAGTCTTTCACTTGTTTATTTTATTCAGCCTCTAGAAGTTAAAAAAACAACAAACAAACAAGAACTGTGAGAAAAGTGCAAACATCTGTGTCATGATGTGACATAAAACTTGACACTAGAGACTCCTTATGGACAGTAACCTTACAGAAAACATTAAATAAAATATTATTTGAAAGTAGACTGGTCGTAGTACCCGTCCCTGTGGATGACTTGTTGCCATAGAAATGATAACGTATTAGAACAAGTGCATTGATGTAATCCTGCGCTACAGTCAGAGCTGCTATAATAGAGAATTAATCAACACCTTCTGCATGAATGACACGATGCTGTGTGAAGAGGATGTGCAGCTTCACGATTTCAAGGTGTGTGTGTGTGTGTGTGGAGATAAACGATTGTGGTCGTGATGGAGGCGAATCCGAGCTGCGCGGTTAACGCCGCTAAGTATCCATGTCTCGCTCGTCCTCCTCTTCACCTCCTCCGGGATTCTCTCTCTGTCCTCGATCAATCGCTCTTTTATCCTCTGTGTCGTCGCTCATCAGCTGACATCGATCTGCTCGCTGCGGAGAAGCGCAGGACTGCTTCTCGGGTCTCTAAGGAACTGTTCTCCCTGTCATGTTCTTTATAGCTGTGTTACGCTATACCCACTAAAATCTACAGCTAAAGGTGCTTGTCTCTAGAAAACAGCTACACCACTGTACACATAGGTGTGTATACACCTGTTCAACTGCTCGTTAACGCCAATATCTAATCAGCCAATCACAAGGCACAACTCATTGCATTTAGATGTGTAGTCCTGGTCAAGACAATCTACTGAAAGTTCAAACCGAGCATCAGAATGGGGAAGAAAGGGGATTTAAGTGACTCTGAGCGTGACCTGATTGTAGGTGCCAGACGGGCCAGAGTATTTCCCAATCTGCTGATCTACTGACTCTGTGCTACTGCAGCATCAGACCACACCGGGTGCAGCTCCTGTCAGATAAGAACAGGCTACAAGTCACATGGTCTCACCGAAAAAAAAGATTGTTTCCTGGTCTGATAGTGGCATGGTAACTTATTGGTTAGCACTGTGGCCTCGCACGTCCAGGGTCTGGGTTCGATTCCCACCTCAGGTCTGTCTGCATGGAGTTTGCATGTTCTCCCCATGCTTGGTGGGTTTTCACTGGGTACTCCGGTTTCATCCCACAGTCCAAAGACATGCAGTTTGGCATTCCCAAAGGCTAATAGGTGTTTCACATGTGTGAATGTTGCCCGGAGATGCTACCACGGACGTAAAAATGGGAATCTGAATACAATGATCACCATTGTCCTCCACGATCCCTAGTTGCACTACAGAGGTTCCTGGATGGATGGATGAACGGATGGATGGATGGTCTGGTCCGATGACTTTCGAGTTCTGTGGTGACATTCAGATGGTCAGGTCAGAATTTGGCGTAAACAGCATGAAGGCATGGATCCATCCTGCCTTGTATTATCGGTTCAGGCTGGTGGTGGGGGTGTAATGGCGTGGAGAAGGTCAAAGTTCTTGGCACACTTTGGGCCCCTTGGTACCAATTGAGCATGGTTTAAATGCCACAGCCTACCTGAGTTTTGTTGCTGAACATGTCCACCTATTTATGACCACAGGATAACGCTCCAGGTCACAAAGCTAAAATCATCTCAGACTGGTTTCTTGAACATGACAGTGAGGTCACTGTACTCACACGAGCTTGACTTCTTTTTGAAGGTTCTCCCCATGCTGTTCCCGGTGTCCCGTAATCCCTCAACACACCTCATGTACTGAAGAGCTGGATCTTGTATGGTGCAGGGTGAATGTTCTCCTTGTGCTTGGTCGTGTAAGTCGCTTTGGATAAGGGCGTCTGCCAAATGTTTTCCTCCAGGTTTCCTCCTACAGTCCAAAGGCATGCACTAATTGCTATTTCTAAATTTTCCGTAGTGTATGTCTGTGTGTGTGTGTGCTAGTGCCCGCCCACTCTTGTGCCCTGACCTCCCTGGGACAGTCTCCAGGCCCCCTGTGACCCTCCACAGGAGCAGCAGTATGCTCGTCTGCTGGTTGAAGACATAAATAGCTCCGAGACGGAGGCGCATCCTAGCCTCATTAATCATAGCCTTGACTCTGTTAGGCACGCCAGCGACCTTTGACCTTTGCGCAGTGAAAGTGGCTTCCTGGGGCATTTTATTCGAGAGTGTCACAAATCCTCATCTGACTTTTCTGGCACTGATTTAAAACGACATTGTGTTGTACTAGTGTAAGTAGTGTAGGTAAGCTGCTTTTCCACTTTCAGCCTCGTTTTGTATCAGGTTGCCAAGATGACCACTGAACAGACATGATGCACGGGAGATGTAGGTACATCAGCGTGATCCATACACATGGTGTCCATGTGATTAGCTGTAAAGGATGACTGAAATAAAATGAAGCGGCATTAGATAAACGCTGATCTCGGTGTTGGTGCTGCTTACAGTATATTAGGAGATCCAGAAGGTCCAGCATCACGCCATGTCTTGGCTTAAAATCCACCAAGCTGTGAGGGAGGCTCTGTATCAGTGGGGGGATGATTGGGCAGGTTGGGTGGAGAAGCCCTGGGCAAGAGCTTATTTTTCACCCCGACAATACGGCTTCTCAGCCAAGCGTGGCACAGCTACACGCCAGATCCACCTGGAGAATGAGGCGAGACTGCCAAGAGCTAGGATTTGAGAGAAAACGCTCGGGCGTTTCAAAGAAACCTAGCATCACGTTTCTGAAGATCTCCTATAAATATCTTAATAGCATGAAGAAGGATGGCAGGTCTTTAGCAGAATGCAGAATAAGTGCAGCGCCCGAGGGAGGAAAAAACACAGTGCTGCAACGTAATTGGACAGTTACGGGATTCGATTCGGAACGCGTCATGGGGGCGTTTACTTTAGACAAGAACGGAAACGTGGGGACATGTTTATTATGTTCGAGAGCTCTTGACAGCAAACCTGGAGTATTTCACAATTTCATTATTTCAACTTATTACAAACTAAAGACACCAAAAAGTAGTGGCAGGTTAACATTTAGCCACGCCCACAAATCTCCATTAAAGGCAAAACGACAGACGGAGCAAAAGGGCAATAAAATGACGACTAAATGGTTAAAGAGCGCCCTCTAGGCTCGGGATTCCTTTATTAAACAAGGCACTAATACGAGAAGTTTTCTGTTAGGAGACGTTTAGTAGCATTAATGCTTTTGAAAGGAGTCTCCAGTTTCCGAGGAAAAGTTGGATTCAAGGACATTTAAACTTTACACACACACACACACACACACACACACACACACACACACAAACACTGTAGGGGATACAAACTTCTGCACTCAACTGGTTATAACTTTTGAATTATTCTTTAAGAGTATAATATTGCATCATGCTCAATGTTAATAATAATAATAAGTGTGTGTGTGTGTGTGTGTGTGTGTGTGATGTAAGCGTTCCTCAGGAGCTGATAAGTGAGAAAATAAAAATAGTGTGTGGTATTTGGCTCAGAGTTTTCTACCCTGGTGTATAGATCACACGCTGCCTCGCTTTATTCCTGTCGTCTCTTGTACGTTCCAGCAGGTCGAAATGAGCACAGGGGCAGATCCGTACTCTCTCTCTCTCTCTCTCTCTCTTTATTCCTTGTTCTTTATCTGAATAGGAGAACCAGAACTGTGATTTGGGACACAGCCTGCAGTACAATGACCTTTGTCTCTCTCTCTCTCTCTCTCTCTCTCTCTTTTCCTCTCCGTTCCAAATTCAGTTCTATGTAAACGTTTTTCCTTCCTTTAGTTTCCTTTCATCTTTCTTTTTACTCCTAAATAAATATTTTCATGACGATACTAGTTTATCATTTTCCCTTTAGTACAGTTATTAAATTGAGGCAACAAACACTAAAAATAGTCATTAAAATGTTAATTCTCCCTCGTTAATGAAGTCCAGTCTCCACTTATGCACCACTTTTCATAATTTTTTTTTTTTTTTTTTTTTTTTGTAAAGACAAATCCCCACGAGTGTCTTCAGCTAAGGGATTTCTCAAGGACAATTGCTCATATTTTTGTATGCTTTGCCAATTTGTAGAAATAATGAATTTGGCACAGAGCACTGAGAGTGGAGGGCAAAAAGAAGAAGAAGAAAAAAGAGACAAAGCAAAAGGAAGCATGAACAACAGCAGAACCTGGACTGAATCAAAAGTAGCTCTGGAGACCAGAGACGTCCTGCTCCGTGATTGGCCGGACACTGATCATGTGATCGTGCTTGTCGCTAATTTGTTCCAGCTACCTGCTAACAAGCTGAGTTACAGTAAATAAACACACCCAGATATGATTACACTCCCTGAATAACATGCGTCTTGTCAGAACAGGTAACCAGATTTCAGAGCTAATGCGTTTATCCGGGACGCAACCAGGCCGTGTTGACGTTTCGTTGATTAGTTTTTTTTTCCAGAACACGCCATCCTCGCTATGCCGTTCTCCTCTCCTGTGAGACGTCTCTACCAAACATGTCTCCAAACATCAGCTATGTTGGTTTATAAAAATAACAAAAAAGACATATTTATGATGCAAATTAATACATGCCTTCTTCATGCCAGGTTTTCAAAAAGCTTCCTAGACCAGACCAACTTAAGCTTGGACTACATGATGAACTGGTTTAAATCTTAAACCGCTTCTAAATTTAGAACCAGTAAGGAAAGAAAGATAAGATAAGATAAGATAAGATAAGATAAGATAAACCTTTATTAGTCCTACAAGTGGGAAATTTGTTTTGCCGCGGCAGAAAGTGGACAGTACAAAGTTAAAAATTAAGAAACAACAGAAGAAAAGTAAAATAAAATAGAAAAAAAAATAGAATACTAACAGTATAAAATATACACTATACAATCTGGATATAGAATATAGAATATATATAGAATCTGTGTAGTAAAATATTTACATCAATACAGTCTTAGACTATATGTAAGCAGAGTTGACTAAGTGAAGTGTCTCTGCACAATGAGTGTATGTATACATACAGATACATACATAGTGAGTGACAGGCATTTACAATAATGCTTTAGATGTTTTAAATTGCACACTTTGCCCAGTTATGATGGTTCCCCCAAGACAGAAAGAAAATTGCACATGTTCCACCATAATACTGCACATAACTACCATGGTGTATTTGATGTGTGCGTTTGTTCGTTTGTGCGTTCGCTTGTGTTTAGAATCTTTAAAGGTTCCTCTGTAGTGCTTCTGATGGAACCCTTAGGCACTTTAAAGATTTCATGTCAGAAGTAATTCCAAGTACAGCAGTACCTCAGCATAAGCTTAGTCCATTCCGAAGGCAAGTTTTTAAGGCGAAATTTTGTATTGTGAAACGCATTGTCCCATAGGAAATAATGTCATTGCAGATGTTTAGGTAATATTACCAATAATAGTGTTTCCAACACTATAATCATATTTTTTCATATAAAAACAATCAAAACATTTAGAAAAGACATGTAAATGAAGTACAATATGAAATAAATAGACATTAAACCTCATTTAACCTTAATAAAAAAAATAAATACATAAACTCACTTCGCTTGGGTTTCCACTGAGGCAAACAAGTTTTGAAATCTCGGACACATAACGTACACACAACTTAGCCGGAGTTCAATTTGGCTCGGTTCGTTCACTTGTATTCCGACAATACTTTGTATGTCGAGGCAAAATTTCAGTTCTCAAGGAAAAAATACATGAGGCGGGTGTTCGTGTGCCGAGGTACCACTGTACAACTTTGTTTTTTTTTTTTACCAAAAGCATATTAAAATATTACCTGACTTGTTCTAGATGTCATGATGAAATTGATTAGCAATTTACCTTGTACACTGCAAAAACGTTAGCATCTTAGCAAGTGAAATAGTCTTGAATCTAGCCAAACCTACCTAAAATACAATAAAAATTCAATTGCAACAAATCAAATATTAGATTATTAACCTTATTTATAGTCAAATGTTACTAAAACTGCAAGCAAAACATGTCTTCATCTACTGGCAGATAATATTGCTAGTTATTTTGCTAGATACATTTGCTAGGAATTTATTTCTTGAAGGCAGCAGAATTCTCTGCCAATACAACAAACTAGAAACAAGGTTAATAATCTTATATTTGGTTTGTTGTAAACTTATTTTAAGTGTAACTTATAGATACTGTTCGTATGACTAGATTGAAGAATACTTGTCTTGCTGAGAGGTTATTTTTGCAGTGAAGGTTCTTTAAGCAGTTCATGAGATAAATAAAGGTTCCAGTAAATGGGCTTCTACTTTCTATAGGAACCTGAAAGACGTTTAAAAGGTTGATCTCTTGATATTTTTTCTTCTGCTTGGCTTCACTACATGATTGTGGGTTCATGTGTTTAACGGGAAGCATTTCTGTAATGTTTCGGAAGGGATTTACAAAAGGAAAAGGATCTGTGGTTTGACTTAGATTAGAAATGGATTGGAAAGCTGAGATAAATAAATCCACAGATGGAATCAAATCAAAGCCAAGTGATGGATGAAGAAAATTGAGCAAAGGGATGGTTGGATGTAAGGATGAGGCCAGACCGTGTGTAACGCTAGCCAGATTCCCCTGTTCATGTGTTTAACTGTGTGTGTGTGTGTGTGTGTGTGTGTGTTCTTTCGCAGTGTGTGTGCGCTCGCTCGAGGTGACGGTCAGCCAGAGCAGCGTACAGGTGGCCCGAGGCCAAGCGGCCATCTTGCCCTGCACCTTCACCACCAGCGCCGCCCTGAACAACCTCTACATCATCTGGATGGTGACGCCGCTGGCCAACGCCAACCAGCCCGAGCAGGTAACGGACTACACATCGAGTGCATGAGTGATGCAAAAAATTATTATATTATACATACTGTTGTCCCAAACATTAATAACATTCCGTTTTTCATTTATAATGTGTTGGGTTATTTCCTTCTGCCAGTCTGGACTTGTTGTCATGTTCCTGGATGTGGCAACATTCAATGTTTTTCTATTTATTTTGTATTTATTTTTCTTTAGGATTTGGTAGATGGGGAACTCAGTATAGCGGGGGAAAAAACTCACATGTGGACTTGTGGACGCTCATGGAGTTTTAAGACAAAAGCGTTTGTGATTTTATGTGATTTACAAACTTATATTCTTGTGAAAACCCACCTAAAATCATTTTGTTTTATAATTACAGCTGTCAAAATTAACGCGTTAACACGTGATTAATCTAGAAATTTTAACGCATTACTATTTTTGTAAAACGCAAATGAATCATATGACCAAGTTTGACCCTAATGGCTTCCCATAATTGCACCCGGCTGTGTGTGATGACACGTTTAACGCGTATAATAAGACGACTGAGGAAACATTACCAGGTGTTTCATTATAAAAAGCTTCTTGATGGAAAACCTAAAGCTCGAGCGACCTTTAAGGGGAACAATTTTTACCAGAATACCTATTTTAAAATTGTGATTAATTGTGATAAATCACAGACTATGAATTGACAGCACAATTTATAATAAATTCATTTTTAAGCACTCAGGTTATGTGGCATGGTACAGTACGTCACATGACCCGAATGATCTTTAAAATAATGAATTCGATATTAAAGCCTAACTGTATAATGTAAACCCACTGATGTTAGACTTTTAACAGACTGTAACTTTATGGCTTCAGTTGTGTTGCTCACGTGTGAAGGTCCTGAGCCAGTGAGAAACAGGTGCAGATGATGATGACAGATGATCAGGAGGTGATCAGTACAGTATACTGCTGATGCTGGGTGGTTGGAACAGACGAGAGGGGAAATGAGGTCGCTGCTGAGGCTGTTACATAAACAACCAGTTTTTAAATTGTATCTTTAGGCGCTTTGTAGCCTGTCGCAGTGAAAGATTTGTTCACGGTTCTTTCATTTAATCTTCATAGCTCTGTGTAACAGTTATTATGGGCATCATGGACGTAGCCAGACGAGACAAATGGACGGGTTCAGCCAAGCAGACGTGGATGTAGACGTCTCCAAAGGAAGCTTGTCTGGATGTTTGT
Source organism: Clarias laeviceps (assembly GCA_030014305.1). Taxonomy (NCBI): domain Eukaryota; kingdom Metazoa; phylum Chordata; class Actinopteri; order Siluriformes; family Clariidae; genus Clarias; species Clarias laeviceps. The sequence continues at coordinate 27,720,563 of JAQMYJ010000003.1, read as the reverse complement.
GATGAAACGAGTCTTATGTTTTGACATTTAGAGAATTCCCGAAGAAACTGTGTTTTAGAGGTGCAGCTATCAACTCTGCTTTTCTCAGATTAGTGGCTTTGAGGAGCAGCTCAAAAACCTTCACGAGCTCTTTTATTAGCTGCGCAGTTTCTCCTCCTGGTGACACACACACTTCTTTATGTCCTCGAGAAGACTGTTTTCCGCCATTCCTGTGTGTTTTACTTTTATACACGGCCGCCCACACACACGCACACACACACACACACACACACACACACACACACCTCCCTTTGTCTCTATTTAACTTCAAGCACATAACGTTGCGATCTTCTGCACTAATTAACGCAGCTGTTCCTCTGAACACACACACATCTAATCGTTCCACTGGTCCAATGATCACATCTCATCTCATACATTTCCTGAGTTTTCGTATGTTTTCTCTTTTTTTTTTTTTTCCTACAGTTTGAATAATCCGCTCCAACAATGTGTTTATTCTCCAAGGCTGTGCCAGGTTTCTCAGTGTTTAATCTCACCAACATCCTTGTGGCCTTCAGGCTCTGTTTAAAAAGACAAACACACACACACACACACACACACACACAGACAGAGACAAACACACTCTCTGAAATGAGATTTTTATCTGACGCTCCTGATCTAAATTGGAAGTGCAAAACTCTCAGAGCAGCATCTCAGTTGTGTTTAGGTTCAAATTCCAGAAACAAAAGGTACGATAGACAGATACTGTAGATAGATAGATAGATAGATAGATAGATAGATAGATAGATTCTCAACATAAAAGAATAACATGTTTGAAATAAAAAAAAAATCTAATCAGGTTGGTTTAATTAAAGTACGACTCCTCGTCTGCGCTGAAATAAACTGCAGAAGGTTGATGCCTAAGCTTGTGGAAGCGCCACATTACTCCGCCCAGACGGCCCTATAATTACCTAAACATCTTCATTACTGTCCCCGAGGGGGGCTCAACTCGACGCGACTCGGCGGAGACGGAGACGTCCGCGGGCTTTTGGCTCGCTCGCTGTCGCTAACGAGCGCTTCTTCTTAATGATGAAGCAAAACTAATTAGCGCGGGCGGAGATCAGTTCCTCAGCACTCCTGGCATGGGTGTTCTGGAACAGATCAGGATCCACTCAGGACCAGCACAGGATCAGCACAGGATCAGCTCAGGATCAGCACAGGATAATTTAATATTTAGCTCAGGACCAGCTCAGGTTCAGCTTAGGATCATAAATGGAGCACAAATGTATGACTTTGACCTTTTGACCTCTCCGATGGTGTTTTACTCTACTAACAGACACTTTCACTTGTGCTACATTTGTATTATTTCTTTAATCTATATTACATTCCAGTCATGTGCTGTTGTACACGGGGCCAGAAAATACAATGCAATGTGGTTTAATGTGTATGAATAAATAAATAATTCAATAAAATGAAAATATAAAAATTATATTCAAAAAATACTTCAATATATATTTTTTATAAATAAAGAATTTTAATCGTAAAATCATATTCATTAAAAGACTTTCCCTAATATTTATTAACAAATTTTGTGACTTAACTTAGACTAAACTTATTTTTTTATTTGTTTGTTGTTAATTGCCATCATGGTGGTGTAGCAGTTAGTACTCACACATCCAGGGTCCGAGTTAGATTCTCTGGAGGACACGTGTGTGTGTGTGTGTGTGTGTGTGTGTGTGTGTGTGTGTGTGTGTGTGTGTGTGTGTGTGTGTGTGTGTGAGAG
>JAQMYJ010000003.1:27693653-27704447 GCA_030014305.1 Clarias laeviceps | reverse complement strand
GCTTCACACGAGTCGTTTACGAATCATTTAGAAATGGGGTAAAATTAAATCTATTTGTGGAGAAAACTAAAGTGTTTTTTGACCTTGCGTACATGTAAACCTGTTTTTAGAGACTCATTAAGCAACATTAGCTACCTTTAAAATGGCATAATTGGGGCACTTTAACACCAACAACTCAACATCCAATCACTGATGAGCAATGTTCTTAAAAATCAATCACTGACGGCCAGTGTTCGTGTTCTCTAAAAACAAATATTGATCAGCAATGTTCTCAAAAACCAATCACCAAACAGCAGTGTTCTCAACACAACCAATCACTGCTCAGTCTTCTTAAAAACCAAATCATTAATTAGCAGTGTTCTCAAAAACCAATCACCGATCAGGAGTGTTCAGGGCAGCCAATCATCAATCACACCTGTTGTCAACAACCAATCAATCATCAGCAGAGGTTTCCAACTGTCTGTTCTTCTCCATTCTGATAAAAACTCTGTTCTATTATATTTATTATATTTTAAGAAAATGATTATTTGGGGAACGTGTTTGATATGCAAATAAGCAGGACGATAATAATAAATATGCAATAATTACTCAATCAATCATCAGTATTTTTGAGCATATATTACCTACTTTAAGTCTGGAAAGTGTTATCGCTGTTAGTTATGTTCTTACATGTGTGTTAGCATGTGGAGTGACTCTTAGAGACGCTAGCTCCTCTGAAAAGGATTGATGAGAGCAGAAGTATTAGCACCGTGTTAGCCGCTTAGCCGTGTGCCTCACAGTCACTGTTCACTTTACCTCTCCGGTCTGCTCTTCTGGGACACAATTAAAACCGGTTAAAATGATTCCTAATCACCTTCTTTGCCAAGATATGGAACATCTCTGATTGCGAGCAGATGTGGACAGCTCTTGCGACAGTGTGTCAGAGCAACACTCGCATGAGGACGAGGACCGAACACGGCGCGCGCACTAGGTGCTTAGCGTTCCCCGGAGAGATTGCTAATTAACGTCACAGCATGACTGTCTTGAGGCACGCGACCCATCTGGGATGCTAATCAGCTCAGGTTAGGAGCCCGAAAGCTCCACTTGTAAACATGCATGCAGGCAAACACGCACACACACACACACACACACACAGAGGAACAGGTCATGCAATTAATTGTCAGATTTACACTCACTGATTAGCAGCTGGTTTAAGATGTTTGTTTGAATATAGAAAGTTGTTATATAAAAAATAGGTTTGGAAATTAGTATCGCCTGATCTGAAAAACAAACAAACCAACAAATAAACAAACGAACAAATACATGCATAATTTTTAAACTTAACATTTTTGAATTCTACATTTTTACATGCAAAAAATGCCCAAACTTGGAAAAACAATTAAATAAATACATAAATATTGATTGATTTGTTAAGCACCAGTAAACCAATGTTAAATATTTTTTACATTATTATTAGTAATAGTGTTTTATAGTATTTTTTTTTTTACTTAGGATTATGTTTTATGGTATTATCGATTTGTAGATTTTTACAAATATACTCATTTTATATATGAATTTTACAAATATAATAGTAAAACAATAAAAAAAATTTTTTAATTCAGACATGAACATGCAAACAAACAAATAAAAAATAAATAAAACACTTTTTTTTTTTTTTAACTGAAGATTATTATTATTATTTTTTGGGGGGTGTGAATTCTGTTTTTGAAGATTGTAAAATGATGAGCCACAACACAGGTGAACTGAATAATATTGATTATAAATTATAGCCCAGTAAACTGGTAACAGGTTTACACGAGTGCGATCAGGGGAGGCCCCGCCCCGTGACCCACAGCACTTAAAGGATCGGCTGCCAACACCAACACCATCGTCCAGACGGGCACTACAGCTGACGAGGAAATTGTGCTGGCAAACCTTTCCTGCAACTTTCCATTTTCTTCAGTAATGAAGTCTAACACATGCCACATTTTTACACAAAAAAGGTGTAGGAAGTATGTCAAGTAAAAAAAAAAGAAATTTAATTAAAACACCTCAAGGATTATGAGCGTGAATCACACGGACGAAACCTGAACATAAAGTTTCATGTTAAAAATGCACACGGCGTGTTTTTTAACGACAAATTCAGTTCCAGGGAACTCGCCGCTCCCCTCTCGGCCATCTCATCGCGCTCGAGGCATGTTAGCAGTCGACTAGCGTACACGTCGCTAGCTGGAGTTTATTAGCTGTGACAACGCGGGACCGTGGGACACATCATTAAGAGCCAGTGTGTAAAGTCAGACGCAACGGCTCCACAGGCCACAGGGCACGCGGCGGCCATTTGGAAGCGGAGAGGAAGCGCCGTGCTCCAGCCGCGGCCGTATGCCTGCCACCGCTCCTCTCCATCACACTAATCAGTGCACCAGATACGCCGCTAGGGCTGTTCAGGACCGTTAAGCGGTGATAAATTCAGTGTGTTGCAGCGTGTCGCTCGCTGCCTTTGCTCACTAGGCGGCTCGACATATGGTACTGGAAGGCAGCAAATAATAAGCAAGGAGAAGCAGAAGGTTTGTCGTGCTGGTGACAGGCTTCATAGTTCAGGGACGCAAATTGGATTTTTTATTTTTATTTTTTTTGCTGAGCATTTGGATTAGGTGTTAAACAAAATGGATGTTATGCAATGACAATATGTGTATCTGTATTCAGAAATGGGTGTGGGCTTCACTCTAAGGTGTGTGTGTGTATATATGTGTGTTTATTTGATTATTTATTTATCCTCATTTTTAACTTTTATAATATTTTTGTTTTAATTGTAAAGTTTTACAGCGGAACCTCTGCGTATGAGTTTAATCCATTACGGAGGCGAGTTCTTAAGGTGAAATGTCGTATTGTGAAACGCATTCTCCCATCGGAAATAATGTAAATGCGAATAATTCGTTCCAGCCCCCAAAAATATTACCAATATTATCAATTTCCAACACTATAATCATATTTTTGCATATAAAAATAATCATAACATTCATCAAATCAATCAACACATTGTCATAGGTGTCTGTGAACTCACACAAGCAGATGGAGCGGATAGCGCTGCCCTCCGAGTGCGTGACTCCGCCCTCAACGGTGTGTGAGCGAGCAGTTCTAAAGATGCGGTCGGTGACGTCATGCATTTTGGAAGAAACACGTGATAGTCTGCGGCCCTCCCGACTGAGTGGTAGTAGTAGTAGCTTAATGTGGAGCCCCCTAGTGGTGGGGAGGAATTGGACACGACTAAATTAGGGGGAAAAATCCTAGAAAAAAATATATAATAAAAAAAAAAAAAAAAAAACTGAAAGCGGCTCCCTTTTCTTCTTGCTACCGTCCTTGCTAACATTCTTGGGACCCATGGTGATATGTCTTCACTAAATCTCACACAAAATGCAACAAAAAAAATGCTCACTTCGTTTGGGTTTCAAGTATGAGCGAAAATGACACAAACATGACACACTGATGTATACAAGTTTTGAGCAGCTCCTGAATGTGAGCACAGATGATTCGCTCCTATGCCGAAATTGCTTTGTATGGAGAGCAAATTTCTGTTCTTATGACGAACGTTTATTATATTAATTTATTTAATTGCAATTTTTACTAAAAAATGAAAAATCTAATTTTTTTTTTCAATTATTTTCGTGTAAACGATAATTCAGAAAATCAGCTCTAATTTACACTCTGAAACTCTTTACTCAGTTAAATCATTAAGACTCGACGTTATTTGGTCAGGATCAGATCGCTGCACACTGACACATGTTTCTGCTTTCGTTTCTTTCGCTTCAGCGCCGCTTCGTCCCACGTGGACTGAAATTAGAAATCAGATTACACAACCTCATCAGCTTTTTAAACCTACTGCCGACTGATTTTTTTTTTTCTTTTAATTAATTTATTTATTTACTAAATGACACCCAAATAAATGTTTCAGCATGAAACATGTCTCTCTCTCTCTTTCTGTCTTTCTCTCTGTCTCTGTCTCTCTCTGGAGGTGAAGTCTATTTCTATTTCCATGTTAACAGCTGTGTTTATCCCAGCTCGCACCGACAGCCTCAGCTGTGAGACGTGTAAAATTAGCCACCCCACTGAGACACGGACACAAAAACCCCAAACCCCATCCAAGAAGAAAAGAAGAGACAAAAAAAAATGGGGAGTTTTTTTTTTTTTACTTTTTTTTTTACAAATTGTACAGTGTGATTGTGTTTCGTCGGCATTCGCACATCTTTTTTTTAATTTTATTCAGACACATCACTAGAGAACATACTGAGAAAGTCCCACGTAGCTAACTGTCTGGGCTAGCTTGCTATTCTTAACATTTGCTGACTTTGTCCACGTTTTCACCAACACTTCGTCCTTCACGCTTGTTTTCTTTAAAAAGAGACCATAAGGGGAAATGGTAGGATAATATTGCATAATGTTTAAAAGGAAAAAAATTTAATTCTGGATTATGTTTCCATTACTAGTGTTTAGTTTTACTAGCAAAATAATCCTCATCATTTACAACAATAGACAACAAGACGTCAAGTGTTTTAGACCGACATTGCCCTTAAAGCATAGAGCATTTTAGTCATTAATTGTTTTGCCCTTTTTTTTTTTTTTTTACATTTTTTATATAAACGTATATACAGGGCTCAGGATTGTGCAGGACAGAGTGACATATCCTTTTTTTTTTAAACACAAAAAACATAATGAACTGAATTTTAGTTCATTTTAAACAACTATACAAACATTCATCATTAAAAATGAGTCACATAGGCAAAGAAATAGCACAGATCCACATGATCACACATTTTTCTGGTTGTTTTCGGTTGTTTCGAAGACCAAAATAATAATAATAATAATAATAATAAGATCATTTTGAGAGTTCTACATTTCTGCGATGTCATTCACACATTCCTGTAGTGGAAAAATTGACTCTTTCTAAAAGTAATGATAACTTTTGTTCTACTCGACATCTCTGAAAACCCAAATACACTGTTTGAAGTCTGAAGCCTCACCGCTAACACACTAGACTTCTATATAAGCACGTATATTTACAGTATGTATTTTTTACATGGTCATTGGCCATGTGCTGTGTTGCCGGTACATATCTGTGCTGCTTTGTGTTGTAAATTAAATGAATATTCATAACAGGGTGTTAGCTGTACTGTGCTAAACTGTATACAGTTAAAGTCCCGCCTTCATGCTCTAGGATTGGCTCACTTTTAAACGCTCAGTGAAAATCTAACCATCACAGATGAGACGAAATTCAGCAGATGGCAGGAGCTTGCTGACAGATTGACAGTCAGGCTTTTTATTTATTTATTTGAGTTACAATGAAATAAACTTAAAAGAGACTTCTAAAAAAAAAATAAACAGATTTCTAAATGTGATTTCAGAAATTGTCTAGTAATTATACTTCTTACACTGAATTGGATATTTAGATTTGATTAGATTAGATTAGATTTGATTAGATTCAGCTTTATTGTCATTACGCCAAGGTCATGTAAAGAGCCAATGAGACGCTCACACACCTGGTCAAGATTGTGAAATTCCACAAATATTTTGCATTGTTTTTTCCTTTCTTTCTATGTTTTTCTTCTCCAATATCCCTTTAGATGCTCAAAAAAAGAAGTGTAAATAGCAAGCATTCACAATCAACACAACAACGCCCACATGCGTTGTATCTACAGGTATTTGTGACTCAAATGCAAGGAAAGCTGCCCTCTGGTGGCAAGCTGGTGTATTGTCTCTGATTGACATACCAAACTAAAATAAACTAATGAATTAATGGGGAAAAAAAAGAAGCTAAAAATATTTGAGAAAAACTCGAATACAATAGTAAAGAAAAAAGACACTCTAAAATATTAGAGCAATTCTACTGATATTGTTTAAAAATAAAATGCTTCAGTTTGAATGTTAAATTTGTTCTTATTCAATTTGGAGACATACGTGTCTTACTTCCCCGAGACAGAATCAGGAGACGAGACGAGATGATACTCCAGCCACCCATCTGAAACAATCACTGCTGTTTCGAGAGCTCATTTACTCGTTATGCAGAGTTTACAAGGTCATAAACTCCGAAACCAAAAGAATCGGCGCCCTGGCGGTGCTGACGGATTGAGAGGATGCTCTCGGCTCTCGCAGATTCTCTTTCCGTCCAGCAGCAGAATGGCTCTCGTGGGTCATTATAATCAGCCTCATGCAGCACGCGGCTGAGTCGAGCCTCGGAGAGATAACGATTTGGGACGATTAGCACAAACACTCTCTTCTAATCAAAACCCCGGGCTTGTATATCAGTGGCACATGACAGCGATATCGCTTCTTACAGACTCCATTTCTGGATGTTAAGCTCAGGTATCTGTAGGCACGATTAGAGGAAATGTGATTAACCCGCGGTTGTGTTTAGCCTTCGTCTTGTGATAAACAATATTAAATAGTTTTATACTTTAACAGTCTGGGGTTCAGACAGATTTACAGTATGAGAATGGTTAAGAGTGTCTTCGCTTTTCAGTTTTTCTTTGTAATGAGTTCTCCTAAGCCTTTAAACTGACTAGCACTGTTAGCATCGTTAGGATTTAGATAGCGTACCAACATATAGTATAAAATCCTGATGTACATTACCAGGGTTTGTTTTTGTGATGTGATGCCAGGCAGCTATTCAGACAATTCACGTCTCTGGGGAAAATCGCCAGTTACCTCTTTATCACTTAGAAATCTAAACAAGGAAATAAAAGTTCAACAGAACACACATGCCTTCATTTCACTTCCCTTTGGGTTGTATAGAGCTTGTAAAGCTGCGTCACACTGTTACGAGATTTATACAGACATCTTGCCAATCGTATTCACACTTCGACAGTCGACTAGCAGACAGTACTTCTGCTGAGTTTTCAAGGTAGAAAGTTTTCTCAGTACGCCGAAGTTTGAGTCTCATCACTGTACTGTACTTGAAGTCTTCTGTAAATATTCATCGCTTTTACGCCTTCATTCACTAGAAATTTCATCACAAGTCCTGATTTGACTTTTGAACACCTTGACTTGATGGCGTTCTTCACCCTGATGAGAAAGCACGAGTCCACCAGGGAACCTCACGCCTCCTGTCCTGACCCTCAGCATTAAATCAGGATGAACTATTACTGGTTATAAAGCACTTCTTGTCTACACATTGTTTTCCAACTTCTTCTTTCATTGTCAGCAAACTCACACCATCATGACAAGTGATACGTGAAACGTTGACTCGAACAAACAAGTGGCCTCCTGGTCATTCATCGAAACCCAATCTTACAAAATAGCAAAGCAGAATTAAAGAGAATCTACAGTGTAATCCATCAAAGAGCGAGCAAAGAAATCACTGGCATGGACATGAAGAGCGCTACTGCATATTTTATAGCCGTGTGGAGAGAAATCCAAACTACTGATGAGAATTTGTCTAAAATTTGTCTAAGCTCTATATAACTACTGTAATGTCTCATAGAGTATCAGTTTCATAGCAAAATGTATGTACAGTAGAGTTCAATCCATACAGAATTCCACAGAATTGAATAACAAGTCTATTAAACATGCACAGAATCTGCAGAGTCTTATTCAGATTTCTATTTAAAAAAATGTAAAAAAAAAAAATATTATACACACTTGAGGATAAGAAATGCTTGTATAAATATTTAATACTAAATTTATTGCTATGTGTTTTATATACAGTATATACATTCTCAGACCCCTGGCAAATTCTGACTTAAAGTTACTTTTATTCAACCAGCAAATTTTTTTGACCGGAAATGACACTTAAGATAATAAGATGATGTACAAGACGCATCATTGTGGAAAACATATATATTTCTCAGCTTTTATTTACATTTGAACAAAAAGTGCCATGTCCAAAATTATTCATTTTTAGGCTTGACTGTATACAGTATATACAGTTGTATATATACAGTCAAGCCTAAAAATGAATAATTTTGGACATATATAGTTTGAAATCGGTGTGATTGCTAAAGCTATCTAGCTAGGCTGGGCACATACAGTACTGACTGAAATTGTGTGAAGTTTAAAAGTCTGCATGTTTAAAAGTCTCCAAAAGTGGTTTTATTAACTACATGATACATTTGTACTCTTTATAAGTCTTATAATGTATAACATTAAACATTACTGAAAATCTGTAAATATATTGTGATATATGTTATTTTCTTTTTAAACATTAAACATGAATTTGAGAAGAAATAAACGCTTAAGAATGTGATGTTATAGGGGACAATCAAGTGATGAAATCAGATTTTTTTTTTTTAAACAACAATTTAAGAAAAAAACATCATTGTAAATTTTTTCCCCCCATTTTTTAAAATGAATTCCATGCCAGTGTACTGATGCGGTTCTCTAGCACCCCCTAGAGATCTGGCTCTACTTTTGTAGACACCCTGCCTTTTCATTTCACAACTCCAGCTTATCAAAGAGCACAAGCCGGATTTACTTTAATAGAATTCTGTTATTCTTTTCATTTATTTTTTTCCCGGATCTCGGAATTCAGCCACTGTGAGTAAATCCGCCGCTCGGTGGTGGCGTCCGCACACCTGAGCCTGAAACTGAATGCGGTTAAAGCTGGGTTAATAAGGGGCACGAGGGCAGCAGGAGTCGCCCTGATGACCCGTGACTTTCCTCTCACCTCATCGCTTCATTATTGAGTGACTGTGTGGCCTGGTTTCAATCTGAGAGGAGAAAAAAAAGGCTATTAAAGTGAAGCTATAGACAGACAGAGAGAGAGAGAAAGTAAGAGAGTTTCCTTCTCCTCTGTGGTCTTCTCTGCAGAATTTTAATCGTGGGGAAGGAAAGAAAAGCACAAGCAAGCGTCTTTTCGAGTGAGTTGATAGTTCTGTCATTCAAATACAGACAAAGAGCGAGTGGAGAAAAGATAGACGCCAGAGTCAGTGCACGCCAAATGACTTTTAGTTTATATTCGTTTAAACAAATCCAAGGATTGTAAGAATTATTTTCTGAGAAAAAAAGGAACCAAGTTCTACAACGTCAGTGATGTTAGCAAAGCAGAACGCGTGAATATCTTAAAGAACAAAATGTCGCTATACTATCTAGCTCATCTGCTAAATTAGCTAGCAGATGAAAATGCTATTACCATGAGAAGTCTGAGGTGGGGTAAAGAGGGGATTAGGCAGAGAGGCATAGATGCTAACACTGAACAGGATGCTAACACCACCAGGCATCATTGGGTTTTTTTTATTTATTATTTTTTTTAGGGCAAAAATGTTTGACGAGTTTCTGTTTTTCATACGAGTTAAATAAAAAAAATAAAAAAACTATAATAATATTTTATTGAAGTATACACAGAACAACAAGGGCTGAGCTTAAATTCTAGCAGGTGATTTCAGCAGAATGTTCTTGGTGAACTTATTTATTTAAAAAAAAACCTGCATATAGAGGATTGTTTTGTTCACTTGATGTTTGGACTCTAAAACATCAAAATTGTGTTTGTTGTTCACAAAAAGTCATGACGATTCAGAACATGTGAATGAGTATGTATGTGAAGTATATGTATGTATATGAGTGACGAATATGAAGCACGGTGGTGGAAACATCATCTCCTCGACCTTTGCTTATTGTACACTCATCACTGAGTTTTGGTTGTTGAGTTGAGTTTTTGAGTTGTTTTTTCAAGAAAACGCTGATTGATACTTTTTGAATTGCAGCTTGCAGCTCTACATACTGTAATGTGGAAAAGTTTTGGCGGGTGAATACTTATTCAAGGAACTATATGGGATATTTGTCAGGTGTGAACATCGCAATTACAAATTCAAAACCTAAGAGCTTTTCTAAGGAGCTAAACATGAAAAAAAAACAGTATTTCCAGTTACAGTTTTAATGCTTAATCTTACGTCAGATTAAAATACTTTTTTTTTTAGTATTATAAAAAATATATATACTGACGCGTTTCCACAACTTGCTAATTCTGCAGCTATGTCAGAGCGCAATGACGCAATGGTAAACAAATGCCTACGCATTCATATTCATCTTCTGCGATAAGCCTGGGAAAAGATTTGCATAATTAGTGACTCATGTCCTACAGTTTATTTAATAAAGAGAGCATGGATTGTTTGAGGATTTAGTGCCTTAGCATTATGCCGGAAAAAAAAAATGCAGTGCTGTGATCAATTCGGCCAAAAGTCTCCCACGTCCTGTCTCTCGCTTTCACACACAGACGCACACACACACACACACACACACACACACACACACACACCAAACAGAAAGCAGCCAGCTGTGAACGAAGAGCTGAATTGATCTTTCAAAGGCAAATCTCAGTACGGATCAAACTCTCAGCGTGAGCCTCGGAGCGGCCCGTCGCTTTAAAGCCGAGCACGGGAGTCGCTGGGATCTCATAGCACGGCGTTAGCGCTAGCTGTCTTTACAAACAAAATAATTGGTCCCTGAGAAATACAAGGTCGAATTGGATCGTTAATAAAGCACAGGCTGAACATCTACAATGGAAAAAAAACGATTTGTTAATTATCTGTCAAACAAGAGGTCGGGCAAAAGAAAAGCTTCAAAAGAAATGCATCTTTCCTTTCAAAATAAAAGCCTTGTGTCCCTGGATACACTGGCAGTGCAGCTGCAAACAGGGTGAGAGGATAGGAAAAAGAATGAAAATCATTTTATTTGGAAATAGCTTTCTGGAAACCAGTAAGGCCATTGTTACGATCGCAAAAACCTGTTGAAGCTACTGCTATTTTTACATCTGTTTAAGGGTGCTTTCACACCTATAGTTCGATTGCTTTAGTCCGCACCAGTCAGAAAAATGTTACAATGTAGTAAACA
>JAQMYJ010000003.1:27643257-27653931 GCA_030014305.1 Clarias laeviceps | reverse complement strand
TTTTATAACTTAATTAATAAACTTGTAAATAACTCATGAAAGAATAAAGTTACATTAAAACCAAGCACACCATTGTTCTTCTTGTGAAATTCCCAATAAGTTTGATGTGTCACATGACCCTCTTCCTATTGAAAAAAAAAACGGTGGATCCAAAATGATCTCCAGAACTCCAACACTTCTGCTACAGCTGTGTCCTTTGGCTCTATTTTGGGAACTTGATTCACTTGCTGCAGCGAATGAATTCAGAGTCGACTCACTGCCTCTTGAGAAATTGACTCCCAAGCTGCCTCGCTCAGTTCTAATATGATGGCAGTTGTCGTGCTCCGTCACTCATCTCTACAGTTACAGTTTTTTTGTTCATCGGAATCTTCTTTTACTTTTTCTCTTTCTATAAACTTGAATATCTGAACTTTTGTCACCTTGTAAGTCCTTAAACAAAGACTTGAGAAGGAGAAGGAGAGAGCTGGATCAGAGCACAAGCAGTGCATTTAGATCATATTCTTTAAATAATTTACTGTCTGAGGCTGTAGACTTTTCATCTCTTCCTACTGCAGGAACTGCACATGAGCTCTCCAGCAGTGAGCACAGAAATATAACGTTTGGACGCAACTTTACACACACATTGTAGAGAACTAGAAGTTCTGGATCAGAGTAACAATCCAAGATTATTAAGAAAAGGTAAAGAATAGGGACAGAAATCACCACGGACCAGAAATATCACGATACCTAGGTGCCTATTCAATCTGTATTGCGATTCTGTTAATATGATTTATCATTTAACATGCAAATATCCAAGATATTTATATCCAAATTTTTTTTGTTACAATTCTAAACAAACTTGGCCAATCATTTGCTTCCAATTCGCTCCTAATAATTAATGTGATGTAATCAGTAAGGTGAAAGTTAAAAACTACACTTCAAGTAAGTTTTATATGAAAAAAAAAATTGTGGGGGAAAAAAATCATGTCAGAATAAAAACATTTTACCATACCAACTACAAACAACATCAACTAAAAAATATATATAAAAAAATGTGAATTTCTACATAAAAGAATCGTGATACGTAACAAAGTATTTTTCTCTCTGTCTTTAGTAAAGAATATGACACGACTACTATTCTATTTAAAAAACGAATCAAATTTGAAAAGGGGTTTGTCAGAGGGAGCGAAAGAGTCCAAGGATCACTTCCATCAAGGAACATGATGCTCCCACCACCACGCTTCACAGATTGCATCTGAACGAATTCTGAATATCCTTACCAATACTTACACAATCACAACTTTACAATTTTTTCAAGAAATAATTTCTGAAAAGATATTTATTTTCAGGAATAAAATCATTTAAAAAAGAATAAATAAATAAATTATTAAACATTATGTTTTTTTATTAAATTTTTTTTTTCATATCTTTGAGATCTATTTCAGCAACGGACTAATTCCTTTTAGCAATTAGCAATCTATAAAAATATTGTTTGCACATACACCATGTGACTATTAAAGCCAACATTAAAGGATTCTTGAGTTTCAAGCCGGAAATACAGATTTACTCATCAAACCTTAACGATGCTTCATCAACGCAGATAAAAAAATGTAGAGCAGTTTTGTTCAAACAGAAACCTCTTCAGTCTTTTGTTCGCCTCGACCCAAGTTAACGAACAATGTTTAATAAACAGGCAAAAGATCAGCTCTGTTGAAATGGACACGGGCGTCGATGTTGCTGCTGCTGTTTACTTCACTGCCAGCAAACACAAGTCTCATTAGCGACGAATTCCCGAGTCTAATCATACGCCTCTGTCGTTTCAAACACACGCCGGAGCTGCTTTAATCTAATTACAGCTTTGTGCTTTGATATGGAAACGTTTGCGACGTTCGTCCCGTGTTTGTATGAATGTGTTTGGTTTATTCGCCAGGTGCTGGATGTGCTTTTGTCGGATTTGTCAAGTTTCCAAAACAATTACACTTTTTTTTTTTTGTTTAGTCACAAACTGTTAAAAACAACAACAACAACAACAATCGTGAGGCTGGTGAGTGTAATATAATTGGCTGTGCTGTATACTTTGGGACGGTTGCTAATTAATTGGACAGATTAATTTTTAACAGAATTAAATCAATCTGGCAACGCTGGATACACTGGGAAGAGTTCACTTTTATAGACAGCTGAGTCAACAGGTGTGTTTTTTCACGGATCATAATATTCTCCCAATAATCTTAATAATCCTGACTATGTGACCTCTTCAGTTGGTCAAAATTTTAATAATCTGTTCAACAGGTTAATATGATCCATGTAAACTCCTGACCTGATCGTTTTGCTCCTGTTATAAGTCATATATTAATTCTGAGCTGAGCTGAGGAGGGAAATTTCTGGATGAATGAGGCAGGATCTCTGATTGGCTCACATTTCACACGTAGTAAAGCATTTAACCAATCATGGATGAGCCTGTCCTATCCTCAAGGTTAGAAAAGAAATGCCTTCCTCTTCTTTTTATCCTCTTATATTTTATAATGTTATATTACATTCTGATTAACGCTTAGAACATAAAAGACATGCAAACACACATCTGATCAGACCAGCGTCCACATAAACAGTTAAGTTTGAATCGGTTGAAATCTGTTATTACTTCAGTCTGATCAAGATACAAATATCGAACATGCGAACACGGATACTGATGTGAATCTGATTCATGAAATAATTCTACATTGATTAAAATGTCCACAGTGACCCTTTTTACCTTTTTATTTAAAATTTTTTAAAGAAATTTAAACAAAAAAAATCTGAAGAATTTATTTTAAACAAACACATGAACAAACAAACAAACAAACAAACAAAAAATGATAAAATCCATGATAAAAAAAACTATGCACAGTAAAGACAATGAGAACATCGCTCTCTGAGACAAAATGCAAATTTTTGCTTTAAATTTTTTTTATATTATAAAAAATAAGGAACAGGGGAACTTATGTGGAACATAAAATAAAAGTAATTAAAAATAGTTAAAAAAAAAGTTTATTTATTATTAGCAATTATTAATCAGTAAGAGAATTGTTTTGCATTCTCAACTGTGCCTTTTTTCCCCATCTTTCCCTCCCAAAAAAGTGGTTTTAACTGAATTTTTTTGTAATATTTAAATTAAATTGTGTACACACAACTGAAAAGAGCCGCTGTTTGAGAGCATGTTTGACTCACACAAGGCTTTTCCAGCTCGACATTTTACACATTTTTGTAAATCAGTCAACATTAAATAGAATAGAATGTTTTATAAATGAGAATCAGCTCTTTACACTGAATTTTCATATTATTTTTTTCTCCTGAACTCAGACAGAACAGTTAACCTTTGCACAGAGATGAAATATTACAGTGTCAGATTTCACTTTTTTTAACGTGATTAGCTGCACAGAGCAGTGCATATCGAAACCCATCAGCCATGAGGAGAAAGGTTTTAGATGTTCCTTTCAGCAGAATTTCTCACAGCCTAATGGCTTAAGAGACTCCCTGTGGCCACACGGATCGTTTTATTGAATTATTTACTTACGTTTCTCGATTCTCCAGTAAATTAGCTATGTGATCCGTATCCTGCGGATATTTTAGGACAATGCTTAGTTTCAATCTTTCGTTTTCATGCTTTTGGAAACATTTGCACTTCTTTTATTGGATGTTTTTTTTGCTTTAGTGGGGGCGCTATTCTGGAACAGTGCGCAGACTTCTTCAGATCGCTGCTTGCAGCTGTTATTGAATAATATTTTTATCAAACCAGTCTTTGATATTCAGATCTTTTTTTATTACAAATTACAAGAATTGAAGTTTTCCTCGCATGACAATTTTAGTTACTTAAAAAAAAGTGTTATATTTACAAGATAACAACAACAATAACATCAAAGGGTAAAAAGAGATGTGTTGTGCTGTTTCTTAGGCAACGTAGGTAGATACTGTAGCTCTATTTAGTTGTCTATCTATCTAAATAAATATAATTAACATAAACTAGGCTTCTTCACAGCTATGAGTTGTCAGCTGTTGTGCTAAATTAATTAGGGAAAATGTTTTCTGAAAAAAAAAAAGTCTATTAATTATGTTGTTATTTCGGGAAAACATACTTTCATTATCTCCAGATGTTGAGAAAATTATTTCATCATGTCAGAAGATAATGAGAAAGCAAGAAAAAAAAAAAAAACTCATCACAGGAAACCTCAATCAATACAACATGGGACTGCATGGCATTCATTTTTTTTTTTTTTTTTTTTTTTTTACAAAAAAAAGTATATAATCTGATATTGAATCCCACAGCTGTCTGGATCGTATTGATACTCGTGGGTAAGTTGTGGAGATAAAAGCCTCTGCCACATGAATAAACGTGTGCTGGAGCGTGTAGCGTGTCCGCATTAACGTGGAACACTGGAAAGAATAACACAGGACCCACGATCCGTCTTATCGCCTTCAAACGTTGCCAGAGATGTTCAGTTTAGCACACATGAACATTTCTCTTTGATAACTCAGTTCGGGTTCAGAATCCTAACACGGCACGGCGGATGTCTCGTCCTGATGCCGAAGCTGTTTTTGGCAATCGATACCGCCATTTGAATAATTTCAATTAAAACTCACTGGCTTTTATATTCACTCATTAAAGCATGACAGACCGAAGTGTGTGTAAATCCCGAAACAATCAGCTCACGCTGCATGACCAGCGTTTCCCTCGGAGGCCCCCGAGCTCCGGATTCAGCCGGAACCTTTTTGGAGACTGTCTACGCCTCTGCGCTGGCAATGAAGAAAACCTGAGTGCCAGCTGAACAGGATTCAAGGCAATTGTAGTGCTCTTTGAGGTGGAAAGATCGTCCTTTATCTGCCTTTGGAAGGAGTGCAGGAGAGGACGTGCCAAATGTGAACTTTCACTTGTTTTCCGCCAGGTTCGAGGCAGCAACCAGAACTGGTCCGGGGCTGAATTGAAGGAGTGATAAGTCGATGTAATGATGTGAGTTATGAATATCAGGCAGGTTTTATTCACATTCTATAACAACCATCAGTGAATCATTTTAAAGCATGACGAGTGAGTCATATCCGTGATTCATTACTGTCTCAGTCACTACTGTAGCTCATTGCTTGACTTACTCCACAGGGTTAGTCTTTGCATGAGCGAATCTTTTTGACTTTTTTTCAGTAATTCAGGAATTGATTTATTCACATGCTGTTTGATTGAATCAGTGAATCAGTGTCTGAATTAGCCAATCTTTTGGTCATAAGAGAGATTCACTTCTGTCATGCTGGTTTGATTCATTTCTGTGTTGCTCAGCGGGTCGCATTTTGAATCAGTGAATCATGATTCAAAGATTCACTCTTCAGTCTTTCCAGTGAGTCACTTTTTGATTCATCTTAACTTTTAGTTTTGAATGTGAAGATTCACTCCTCTCACATTCATTGCCTCGGTATTCGATTCAGTCTCGTGTTGCAAATCTTTCGGTGATGACTGAGATTTGCTCGTGTCTTATTCACCGAGTCGGTGTGTGAATCAGTGAATATTTCCGTCATGACAGAGATCGACTCGTCTCCTCTCCTGGGCAGCAGATCAGTGTTGAACTGAATGCTCGGTTTAAGGTTTGAATCAGCAAATGATTCAGTCATTTTTTTTTCTCTGGTTTATGATACACTTTTCAGTCAGTGTTTAAACCAGTGTTTAAATCTTTTCAGACATGAATTTAATTCACTTCAAAGTGATCGAATCAAGGAATCATTTGATCAGGAAGGAGATTCACTGTCAGTCTGTCAGTCCGAGGGCGAGTGTTTTATTTGGTTTCTTAGTTTTTCAGCAGATCGGGGATTGAATCGGTGAATCATTTGGCTATGAATAAGATTGACACACTGCTGTGGTTTATTAGGACACATACCATCAAATCATAATAAAAAAGAACAAATAATAATAATTTCAAAAAAAGTATTATTCTTGCAGTAAAAACAGAACAATATTAAGCCTAATATTAACTTTCCATATATAAATGATTATTTTTTAAAACAAATGTATACCTGATACCTCATTAGCGATTGTCATCGCTGCTTCAACATATGTTACATACATGCTTCCATGACAAACATCTGCCAAGGCTTAGCAATATCCATGATGTTACATTTAATTTGTTTGTTTGTTCAATTGTTTTTTGGCTGTAATGAGCGGTTATGTAACTTTTCCGTAACATCTGAGTTCATTCTGCGGATCTGCGTGATGCAACTGTGGAGAAAGTAACTTTTTTTTTTTTTTTGTTTCCATCAACTATATCTCACATGTTCCCACACCTTCAGCGCTGTACGTAGGTGTTAGGAGAGTGCGTGATGCAATAGTGTCAGGCAAGCGAGAACCCGACACGTCTTATTAAAATGACTACGCAATCACGTTCGTACTCATTACCTCGGCTTGCAGCAGACGTTTGGCCTGAGCGCTAACAAGCTGCTAAGCTGCAGATGATTCAGAGGTGAGATCGAGGTGATGTGATGGATGCTGGCGTTTATACGTACATACGGTTTGTCCTATTAAAAAAAGAAGCAGATTCTTAGTGAAGTGTAAATTCAACATCCCGTATGTGTATGTGCTGTGTATCACAACTAATATAAAGAACATTAGTAAATACATATGCTTGTATGTACTTGTCACTATGACTTTTCCGGTGCTGAGTAAGGAATCGAGTGTGTGTGTGTGTGTGTGTGTGTGTGTGTATGTGTGTGTGTGTGTGTGTGTGTGTGTGTGTGTGTGTGTAAAAACACTTGCACTGCTTGAGAAGGTCACATATGAATAACGCTGACTGCTCAAGTTCAGCTCTCTATGGAGTTGTCCAACAGCGATCTCAGGCTGTGTTCCAATCCCGCCTCCAGCACGCCCTCGCCCACTTGCCCTCTCCATCGCTCTCCGGTGAGGAATCCCCTTCGCCATCGTAAAGCCTTTCCCCGTACTTTATTAGCTCAAGTGACATTTGTTATACAAGCTCTTAGGGGCTCGAGGGATAAGTCAACATGACTGTAGATGTCAGTAGCGAGAGTGAATTTACCCAGAAGGCATTGCACTAGGATGCTGTTTTTCATTCTCGAAAGAGCTTCTGTTTCTAATCATGAGGAAGAAAATGTATTGGATTTACTTTTTTTTCAGTGCAGCTGATGTAACTTCACTAATGTACTGGCTGCCTCTGCCAGGAGGTTAAGATTCAGTGTGAAAAAAAACAACAACTTAAATTTACTTTGAATTATTTATAAAAGAATTACACCAAATTGTCGTTTTTTTGTTTTTTTTGTATTTGGTTGCTGTATAGATGTTTACAATTTTTCTTTCTTTCTTTCTTTATTTAAAAAATTGTACACATTTTGAAATGTGTGCATTTTATTTAATCTTCATAAAATTCAAATTCTTTTTATTTACTGTTAATTTATCAGTGTTTAAAAAACATCTATGTATTTACTTATTTATTTATTTTATTTACTTATTGTAAAACACTTTGTATTTTATTAACTTTTTTATTAAATTATTATTTACTTGAGTAAAATTTTATTTATTTGTGAATTTGTTTATTATTAATATTTTACATATTGTAAACTTTATGCTATTCAATGATATTAATAATAATATACTTATTTAAATTTTCAGATAATTTAGTAAAAAAAAATAAATTATTTAAAATATTATGAATGACACATTTTACACATTTCTTTGCATTTTATTTATTATTATTAATTTTTTTTTAAATTAAACTATGCTCTTATCTAATTTGTTTTTACTGGAAATTTATTATTTTATTTATTTTTATTTTTATTTATTTGTTCGTTCGCTGGCTTGTTTTAAAATATTGTAAACTGTATGATGTGCAGTATTTTGGTAATAACTATACAGCAACAACAATGAATAATAATAATAATAATAAGTAAATATATAATATAATATTTATATAATAATAATAATATTCTGAGTTCGTCCTCTTGCCCTGCACTTGGTTCACTCCGTTATCGCTCGTGTGACTGTCGTCTCTGTCAGAACTGCTTTCTGCTTTTCTTCTGTGTTGCTCGGGATAAACTCAGCTTGTGATTAAATGTAAATAATTCACTCAGTCAGTGTTTTTACTAACCTGTGTTGATTTTTCTAATCTTGCATTACTAACGTTGACAGAAACCCTGAGGGTCTGCGACTTTGACTTTTTCATTTAAAAAGAAAAGAAGAAAATGTAAAAAATGAAGAGACGCTAGAGAGACGCCGAGGCGCATGCCGTCGTTGGGAAGATTCGCTCTTTACAGCTTTCCGCTGCTGCGTGAAATCATTTTTATATTGTTTTACAAGTTCATGAATTTGAAATAGTTTGCTGTGTCTACAGAAAAACAACAACTTAAAAAGTCCGCTTTAGATACATTGATGAGGTGAACATTTCCAAACGAGGGTTGCAGGTGCATTCGCAGCAGGTACGAGGCGTCCCTGTGGACAGTGGACACACTGGGAGCATGGCGCGCTGTTTCAGGAGAATCTGTACACCTCTGAAAAAAAAAAATCAGTGCAAAAGGAAGAAAGAGAAATGATAACAATGTACCTGTAGCTGGATGCTTTAAAGCATGAAGCGTGCGCTGCCTAGTGAACCGTGCAGATTACAGGAAAGGAAATTACACCATTTGAAATGCCGCTGTGTGGAAAACTATTGTAATTAGAGCATTAACTTGTGTCTATTTCCTCCTCGATTCCCAAACTGCATTGCACCATTAGCCAAGATGGACGCCCATTTGGTAGAACCCAGTGGCAATGACAAAAATAGTGCACGACTGCCTGCCAGTGCAGAGCCTGATTTAGGCTTTTCATTCCATTTGCAGTCTGAGGTTATTTTCACACTTTCAGGCTTCTGGGGTTCGGTACGATCGGTGCATGTGCGAAAGCTTTTTTCAACCTCAGGTTTGGTCTAGAAAGCCAGCGCTCCGGAGCTCATCAGGTGTGGAAGATATCGTCTATAAGCCATTGTTGTAGAAACAGTAATGTATTAAAGTGAGAGCGTTAATATACTGTAAATGCATTGTGCTAATTGGACTGATCTTCCTTTAGACGTGGGCATCCATAACGGTTTACAGGCTGCTGCTGTTCACGTCGCTCGTGTTTAGCATTCCAGACAGCTAGCGAGATTCACAAATTGCATCGAAACAAAATTCAAGCCCTCCCATCAGATGCACTTGTCTGTTGTGCCAGTCTATTTGCATTTCATTTTCTCAGCCACGATTTACATATTCATGTCAATTCGAGAAGAGCGAAGCGAGGATCGGGTCACCCCTCTCTTCTGGCGCGGGCGCTTATCTGTGCTCTCCTTGCCGTGATTGAAGCAGTGATGTGAGACTTGTAACAGCGTTATATTTTTCCTGACACTTTCTCAAGAGCAGCGCGTTTTTACAACGCATTATGCGCAGACGTGATTTCCAAGAGCCGTCCTGACACTTAAAAGCGAGAGACCAAAATCAGGGTCACCCCAATTCCTTTGTTTACTTACTGTATTAGACTGCAGGATGTAAACAGATTCTTAAAAGGAAAAAGAAATCATCAAGCCGTGCTGGATGTAAAAGCAAACCGAACTCCTGAAACCTTTTATGCATGAATGTGTATAAATAATGTTAAATGTAATAAATAAATGTCACAAAAAACATGACTTAATAATGGAACAAAAAGTGCTCAAAAAGATGTCAGATTGGAGCCCACACACCTCAGCCCATCTTTTTTAGCCTCCCTCGAGAGTTAGTTGGAAGGAAAAGTAACGAGGAGCAAGGTCTTCTGGGTTAGTTACAGATTTAGAATATAGACATTTACATTTCTATAATAAATTAAAAATTTAACATATAAATTAAGTTTAAATCTAGTTTAAAATAATTAAACCTACTATAAAAGGAATTCCACAGAAATAAAGTTTGCACGTATGTATATTAAGAGTAAAAATGTTCACTAGGTATACAGTACTAGTCAAACGCTTCGAAACACCTTCTTATTCAATGTTTTTTGTTTAGTGATTTATTTTCCACATTCTAGAAAAATCTGTCTCTCATGAAGACCTTCCCAGGAAAGCAAGACCAAAACTGACCTCTGCTGCAGAGGAGAAGTTAATTTAGAGTCACCAGCCTCAGAAATCACCAATTAACAAACAGCCCTTCAGATTAGAGCCTTTAAAGAGCAGAAGTAGCAGAAACATCTCACTGTCAAATGTTCAAAGGAGAATATTGTGTATTTTGGATAAACACATTCAGTATTGCTTTACAGTGTAGCAAGAAATAAAAATTAGAAATGACCATGGAATTAGAAGGGGTGTAGAAACTTGACAGGTAGTACAGTACACAGTATGTACAAACCCGGGACACTGTACAAATTGTGAATAAAAACAGAATGCAATGATGTGGAAGTTTCAAATTTCAATATTTTATTTAGAACACAACATAGATGACACATCAAATGTTTAAACTGAGAAAATGTATCATTTCAAGGGAAAAATAAGTTGATTTTAAATTTCATGGCATCAACACATCTTAAAAAAGTTGGGACAAGGCCATGTTTACCACTGTGTGGAATCTCCTCTTCTTTTTATAACAGTCTGCAAACGTCTGGGGACTGAGGAGACACGTTGCTCAAGTTTAGGAATAGGAATGTTGTCCCATTCTTGTCTAATACCGGCTTCTAGTTGTTCAACTGTCTTCGGTCGTCTTCCT
>JAQMYJ010000003.1:27620446-27643157 GCA_030014305.1 Clarias laeviceps | reverse complement strand
CAATCATGTTGCCAATTGACCTAATAAGTTGCAAATTGGTCCTCCAGCTGATTCTTATATGTACATTTAACTTTTCCAGCCTCTTATTGCTATCTGTCCCAACTTTTTTGCAATGTGTAGCTCTCATGAAATCCGAAAATGAGCCAATATTTGGCATGACATTTCAAAATGTCTCACTTTCAACATTTAATATGTTATCTATATTCTATTATGAATAAAATATTAAAATTTTAAACTTCCACTTCATTGCATTCTGTTTTTATTTACAATTTGTACAGTGTCCCAACTTTTTTGAAATCGGGTTTGTAATGAAGACTTTGAAGAAATGTAATAAAAGATATGAAGTGTATTTTTGGAGAAAGTGCAAGGAATTGCTTCAATATATTGATACATATGAGTCTATTGAAAATATTTCAACACAGGACTGAGAAAGAGGTCTTTCATATCACACAATGAAAATCACTTGGAGCTCAATATCAGATAAATCAATGGGGTTGTGGTTCACTATGGAAGGGGGAGGAGGACCCTTGTTCTACCATCTAGGGAAAGGAAGTGAAGATGGATTGCTTGTAAAGGGGGTTCAAGAGGGGTTTAGACTGAAACCACAACATTGTAAAACACAAGTATTTCTTAGATATCACATTCACAAGAATTAGATTGACCTTGACCATTGACCCCTAAAATGGGGTCAGTTCATCCTTCTGGCCAAGAGAACATTTGTGCCAATCTTGAAAATTGTCTCATGGCATTTCTGAGATATCGCTTCACAAGGATTGGATGGAATAATGTGAGGTCACAGTGACCTTGACCTTTGATAAACTTTGTGTTCAGTTTGTCTTTGAGTCAAAGTGAATGTTTGTACCAAATTTAAAGAAGTCTCCTCAAGGTGTTAGATGGACATGATGTCACCTTTTGCCCTTTGATTACCAAAATCTAATCTGTCAATCTTTGAGCCCAGGTGGACATTGATGCCAATTTTGAAGAAATTACCTCAAGGTAGTCCTGTGATATTGTGTTCACAAGAATCTGACAGTTCATCCCATTTGACCACCAAAATCTAGGCAGTTCATCCTTGAGTCTAACAGTTGTGGCAATTTTAATGAAATTCCCTTAAATGGTTTCTGGAGACATCACGATCACAAGACTGGGATGGACACAAAGTTACAGTGACCTTGACCTTGGACCCTTGAACTCAAAAATCTAAGCATTTTGGCCAAGTGAAAATTTGTGACAATTTTGAAGAAAATCCCTCAAGGCATTCATGAGATATGACATTCACAAGAATGGGATGTACGAATGGACAACCCAAAAACATAATGCCTCTGGCTACGGCTTTTCCTGGCACAGGGGGATAAACATGGTATGGTCTTCTGGCCATCCTAAAAATTAGGATGAATGTGATTCATGACAGAATTGAAACTGGTGATTTATTTAGTTAGCTAATAGTCAGATAAGATTCATATGCAAAGATAGATAAAGAATCATAAACCCAGATACATGCTAATGCTAAGTGAAACCTTAAACTTAAATAATGGTGCTAATCAGGGGAAACACGAAACAGGTTCGCGGCAGGGTCACGTGACACTGAGGGGACGCTAATTAATCCCTTGTTCGCCGTGCTCGTGTAATTTCTTTGCTTTTTTTCTTCTGTTCACACAGTGAGAAACCAATCTAAAGCAAATATCAAATGAACCAAAAGAACTAATTAGACTCTGGCTCTTACTTAATGACTGTGGTTCAGGCGCGAGCAGTGACTCCCGTTGACAAGCCTTGCTTTTTGTTTCCTCCCCCCATCACTCCGCGCTCTGATTTTGACCTGCACTACTCTGTCAGCTTTGCTTGTTTGGATTTGTGTTGCTTCACTTGAATAAACTGCAATTGCATCAACCTGCCTGCCCCGGTGTTCCCGCAGCAACATCGCTACAGCTGTCACTGGATGGAATAATAAAGGTGTTCTTCCTTAGGAAACAGAACACCCAATACGAGTTTGTACTGTAAATGTTTTCCAAGTGCAAAGAGAAGGTCACGAAATGAGCTGCTGCTTCAGAATGATTACTCAGGCCGAATTTAAATAGGGTAAATGATGCGTGGTTTGACTTTAACGCAAGACTTGAAACTTCACAGAAAACCATTAGAAGGGGTCTAAAGGGTTTGTTTCTCAGATGCGGTTCAGATGCTGCACTCAGCTCTCAATGTTCGCCCTGTATAGTCGGTTTAAACCTGCACTGTACTGTACTGTAGGCAGAGGCTTCTGTATTCATGCTTTTAGGCTTTCTCCGCATTGTCTTTCTGATTCCTGAGAGTCAGTGAATGATCGCTAGCTCTACACGCTTTGCTTCATGACTGGATGGACACAGCCATAGAAACCCTGTCCGTCCTACTGCCTTCACTTTGTGCCGTTTATTATTGCCACTTTTTTTTAGATTATTTTGAGATATTTTGTTCCATGGCTTGTCCTACTTTGTGATTTGCTCGGAGGATTAGCATCTTTGTATTTGTATTTAGATTTTGTAAATAGATTGTAAATTGTTAGTAGGAATTCGGGTGGGTTTCCTCCAGGTCATCCAGTTTCTTCCTAAAGTCGAAAGACATACAGAAAAGGCGTAGTGTGTTTGCTTGTGCCCTGTAACGGATTGGCGCTCGGTCCAATGTGTACCCTGTCTGCTGCCCCGAGTCCCCTGGGATAGGCTCCAGGTCTCCCATGACCCTGTAAAGGCTATAAATAATGAGTGAGAAAGAGTTCATTTTGGATTTAGTTAGAGGGGTTTTGTTTTTTATTTTTGTTCCATGTCAACTCCTGTTCTGGCCTAAACTTTGTTTTTAATTTTAAGACCTTCTTTCTAGTGTTTACAGCAGTTCACATATCTGTTACTATTGTTACTGTAGGTGTGATATGCCGTTTTTGTGTTCATGATAAACCCGCTACTGCTGTGTTAGCCCAGATGATATTTAAGGTTGGTTCATTTGTTACCTTATCGATCGTATACTACAGTAGATTTTATATTTTTGGCAGGTCTTTAGCTCAAACGTGAACGTTTAACTTCTAGATTATGGATCCGCCATCTCTGAATCGAGTTAAATGTACACATATCCATCATCGAGCTGTAAACTGAGCATTAAACACTGAACTTGTCGTGTCGCCGCTTTACAGGATCTGTGCAGATATAATACACAGCATGTTGTAAACGAGAGGTTGGATGATCCTATCAGATTTTGCGCACATTTATCATTAATCATGCGTATAGCGCGGCCGGGAGCCGAGTTAAAAGCTAAGCAGGCGTGATAATCGATTTGCGCAGTCAAGCAAAGCTAAACTGGCTTAAGAGCTTCCAGTAGAGGATCTAATATAAAAATAAATATATATTGCCATCAGCGTGAGCAAAGATACTCTACTGAATTCTTAAACCTCGCTCATCACGAGGTGATGCTTTTGATACGTGCTGTAGATTTATTATGGAAGGAGTCTCCAGTGTCAGAGCTTTTCTGACAAAACAGTAACTTACAGGATCCATGTCTTATCATCATCATCATCTTTCAGAACATAGGAACAGAACTATGGTGGACCGCTTTTCATGTCCACGTCTCAAAATACTGTAGGTATCAGAAACTGTAGCATCAAGCAAGACGTAACACTAATAACACTAAAACAAAACAAAAACAAAAAAGTGTGTTTTTTCTTTGTGTAATTATGGCTCCTGTTTCAGCCTAGTTGCTTTTGTTCCACTTGAACAGTAAATAATGAGAGATTCTGATTCACTTTTCTTTCTCACTTACATCTTTGTCTCTCCCAGCAGACATCTTGAAAGCTGGATGAATAAGTCACTGTATGCTCCTGAAAGGCTCTGTGTTACTGTTTAGAGACATTCAGGACCTTCACACTGTTTAAACACGACTCCATCTCTCTCTCTTTCTCTCTGTCTCTCTCTCTCTCTCTCTGTCTCTCTCTCTTATACAAACTGGTGTCGAGAACTGAAGAAATCCCCGTGTGGATCCTGGAGGCATTTCCAGGCTGTATGCAATTCATTAGATTCTCTTTTAGGATATTTATACTCTCCTGTTGTTTCTGTAGCACAGATCTTTACACACAAAGTGTGTTCTCCGTCACAGGAACCGTGCTTGGGTCTTCTGCGCGAGCTGAATTCTAGTGGGAAAGTAATTCAACTTTGAATGGACTCACCTGAAGGAATATTCAAGGTTCACACATTTACATGTACAGGATTCGGGAGACGCCCATATACAGAGTGACTTGCATTTTTATCTCATTATACATCTGATCAGTAGAGAGTTAAGGGCCTCGCTCAAGGGCCCAACAGGGACAACAGGATTTAAGCCTGGGACCCTCCTGATGAGCAGTCCAACCACTTAACCACTGAGCTTCCCCTGCCACATATTGGGCATATTGAACCCTTAAAGAACTCTTGAGGAACCGTTATATTTGTTGTAAGAGTTGTAGTGTCTTGGTCCCCTCTTGGTGCACTCTGAAGGGTTCTTTAAGGGTTCATTCGGTGTACTACGCCTTGATAAAGAGTTCTACTTGGGATCTTATCTTTCTCTCATAGGAAACCACCACATCTAGTGGTTCTGACAAAATTCTATATTAATAAATGAGAAATGTTCTCCTTTTTTTATTTCCTGCATGTTCTTGTGATCATACTTTCTTCGTCTCTTGTTAACATTTCTACTGACAGCATCACATCCACTGTATGAGGCTTTTTTCCCCCCCCGATTATTAAAATC
Organism: Clarias laeviceps; assembly: GCA_030014305.1. Lineage (NCBI taxonomy): Eukaryota > Metazoa > Chordata > Actinopteri > Siluriformes > Clariidae > Clarias > Clarias laeviceps. The sequence goes on along the minus strand of JAQMYJ010000003.1, from coordinate 27,638,420 downwards.
TGTTCTGATTAACAGTAATCCTTTTCTCCGCGAGCGGGTTCGCATTGTTGCGCTCCTCAAAGCAGTGGCATTGTTTCATATTCCCCGCGATCCATCAGACTGTCTCCATTCTCTTTTACGCTAACGCAGAGAGACAGCTCCATCACACACGCAGCACGCCATTTTTTTTATGGATGAGCAAAGCACCGGCCGTTATTTTTTTCTTTTAACGTCGCCCTGACACAGACAGAGCAGCAAGCAAGCACGAAAATCTGACTCTTTAATGAGAGTTTTAACTTTTATAACTGACATCATCATTATCATTATTATGTCTTGGAAAATAGAGATGGCAGGTGGTCAAGTGCAGAAATAAAAAGTCCGAGAAAGTTGAAAATGGTAAAATTCCCTGTGTTTAGCAATCTTTGTACAACGATTAAGCAAACAAACAAACAAACAAAAAAGAAACAGCTTTACAATTGCCTGATACAAAGTGCTGACACTGGAGACTCCTTCCACAAATACAGCTTATTAAACTATCACTAAGTCAAGTAGCTCGCTGACATTCTGTACTAGATCATGTACTATGCAAGGTTTTTAGCTTTTTATAGAGAATTCTTTTTAGTCCACATTTTTGCTCTAGATTTTCTGGATGCTTAGTTGATGCTAAGGTTTCTGAGCTGCAGTAACAACTCAGAAACCTTAGCAGTAACATTTTTTCAATATAAGAAAAAAATGTCATTCTGCAGTATCTCAAAAGGTTTGTTGGAAATTGTAGAGTTTCTGCTATTTATTCTGGCATCCCTGCGTGAAACCACTACCCTGCCATTACAGTGACAGAAGAGGATGGAGCTGAGGGCTCATGGTAACCTTTCTGACAGATAGAAGGAGCTTAAAGAAAGAGGACAAGAGTAAAGAAACAAGTCCACGCCATGGAATTGTTTTCATGCTTTCTCAGAGATGCGTTATTTTTAGTCGTTGCTCTAAGATCACAATCCGAAACCTGGCTGTTGCCCATTAGTTTAGTCTTTTTGTTAAAATCTTTCCTCCAGAACACATCGAAGCTTATAAAATTATACACCAAACCAGAGGACAGAATTAAAGACCAATTCAACAGAGCCTTAACCAATGGTTATTAATGATTGATATCAGGAAATGAATCAACACCTCGAATCCAGAGTTGAAACTATCAGACCCGACGGTTGTGACAGCACTGAGTTTCACACCGTCAGATTCGATTGACCGAGTCGACTTTGTCTTTGTCTTTCTAACGTGATTTGGACCGTCTCGAGTTTAAAAAATGTCTTCCTTTAAATAAAAATCCAGACATTCCGTTTCAATCAATCACTAAGTCTGTTCACAAATTACCGAAGAGATGAAAACCTTAGAATCGGGCGACACAGAGCGCTCATCCGAGAAATGCTGATTTCTTGCCGCGTTTTAAAAACTCTTCGTGCAAATGGGTCGCTGATTCCCGAGACATCCGAGATGTTTGAAAGTGAGAGAGCTTAGGTTTAGCTTTAGCTTTATCATGCATAAATATTCAGGTCATCTTTGTGCAAATGGGATCAGCCGCATGAGCGCTGGGAGCCGGAGGGGTATTTTTCTAGGCTGGTGAGCAGAAGGTAGCGAGTGACTGGCACCAGAGAACCCTTAGTGGTTTAGCTTGCTAAAAAAAAAAAGAAATTATGAAATATATAAAAAGTTGCATGGTAATTAATGATAATTTTTATTTTAAACATATTACAGGATTGGCATGATATACACTGATCAGCTATAAGATTCATAACACTAACATTATAACCATTAAAGGATCCTTTGGGTTTGGAGAACTTAAATATGAGGAACCTTTCAACTTTTCTTAGACTGAAAGTTTCTACTGAACAAGAAATTTACTAGACTCTTACAGATAACCTCACCTGGATCACTGTGAATCTTCACAGATATTATAATCACCTAGCTTTTGGGTTCTCCTGGTGGTACAGTAAGCCACGGGTACTCATGAGTTTACTGGTATATAAGTGATTATCAATATTAATGTTATACAGTAGCTGGTCAATTTATGTTTAATGTTAATTACTGTACCATATGTTAAGAACATACTTAGTTCAATAATATAGTTCTTTTACCTGTTTAGTTTAAGCAAATACATCGTTTATATAAAAGCGGTCTCTATTCTTTATTTTTTAAAGGCAGTTATTTGTTGTTCATCGTGTGCTTTTAGTTTTTTAGTCGTACACCTTTGTTTTCCTTGAAGTTGCGCCTTGTCTCGACACTGGTTGGTTACACTGTTGCATCATCGATTTTGTGTTATGTCTTTGAATTAATTGTTGTGTCTCAGTTTCTTCTCCATGCCATTGTTATTTTCTGTTCCATGTTTCAATGCGCACGTGGAAACCCCAATTGAAAGGCTAAAATGAACTGAAACGCATTTCCTGCATTACAGCCACACTTTCAACCTCATAAAGCAGTTATAGAAGTGTACTACTGGTGTATCTGGTATCACTAAATGAGGATGGTTCCCCTTGAGGCTGGTTCCTCTCAAGGTTTTTTCCTCATCTCATCTCAGAGAGTTGTTTTTCCTCCACACCATTTCCTCCACCTCGGTCATTGGGGACAAACTGATAAACGTTTATATTAACTGTATATATGTCTTTTTTTTTATTACAGTATTTATATCCTTAACCCAAAATATTTAGGAGCCAAATTTGAACCATTTTCATGACATAATCAGGTGAACCCACATAGCAATGCTTATGTGGCTAACTTTGCTAGCATTACCTTATAACGGAATACTGACTAGGACAACAGAGTGAGGAAAAAGTCAGAGATTTTAAGTTTTCTTGTCAATTGTCAATGTACCTTGTCTAGCCAGTTGAGAAATGTCATGGTCGTTAGTCAGGTCAGGACTCAGTAAGTTTTTTTTTTATTTAAATTTTTTTGGGGGGGGATTTTTTCCCGATTTTCTCCCTATTTTTAGTCGTGGCCAATTCCTCCCCGTCACTAGGGGGCTCCACATTAAGGTTACTACTACACTCAGCCGGGAGGGCCGAAGACTATCACGTGTTTCCTCCTAACCGTGTGAAGCCAGCCGACTGCATCTTTTCGAACTGCTCGCTCACGCACCATTAGGGGCGGAGTAACACACTCGGAGGAAAGCGCTAGCGGCTCCTTCTACATGCGCGAGCTCACAAACGCCCCTGATTGGCTGTAGAGCCGTGATTAATGTGGGAGCACAAAGTACCTCTCATCCCTCCCCTGAGAGAGGCTCGGCCAATCAGCTCTCTCTAGGCCTCCGGCTGTGAGAGGTTACAGCATCACCCGGGGATCGAACCAGCGATCCCCGGATGATAGGGCGAAAGCTTTACCACTGCGCCACTCGGAGGCAGGACTCAGTAAGTTTTAAAAGCAAATAGAAAAAAGAAAAAAAAGGTCCTTTTTATTGTCATAAATTTATTCTTTTTTAACAGGGCATGAGATTACAGCAGGACTGTGAGTGGTGGACACATGAACGGTCTGATGAACTGTCTTATGCTCATGAGCGTTCGTGTTATTGACCGCAGCCTGGCTGTACTTTTCACGCTCGCTCATGAACTCTCGTGCCGAGCAGCCAGACGTAGCAGAGGAGAAGTTTATCACAGGAATAAAAATCGCTGCATTGTTTTTAAAACTAGTCGCAAAATAAAACCATTGACCATCTTTTCAGCCCCGATCTGGAGCCCTGTGCATACGTTTGAATTGAATCATTTGTTTTCAATATTGCACTGAAATTGCTACATGCTCAGTAACGAGTCAGGGAAAAACTATTTCTAAATTATGTAACTGCTACACTTCATACTGTATTATATTCCAAAATGGACAAGTGCAGTTCTGTCCCTTATTCATTAAAAGGTTGATTAATCATTCCTTAAAGGTGGATTTAAGGTTTTTTATGGATAAAAAAAAGAATGCTTTTCATCTTCTGATCTACTCAGTCCGGATCCAATTTCACACCTGGTGCAATAATAAGAATATTTTTGAAACCTAATTTAATAGTATCGTCGTGTCCAAATAAGGTTGTTCGGAACATTCTGGGAGTGTAAATGAAGTGTGAACATGTGAGATGTGAGCGAGCAGTGAGATGTGTAGCCCTAATTAGCCTGCTTTTGACAGACATGGTGTGCTGGCACATCTCAGCCTGCTCTGGAAGACGACATGGCACCATGAGCCAGAGGACAAGAGTGGACCATAGAGAGGCTTCAAAGCCTGGCCAAAGAGCTGTTGTCGTCCTGCCAGGCTAAATGCCATGCACAAGCAGAGGAGCTGAGGGAAATCACCAGGCTGGACCATGGCTTCCAAACAGCAGGGGGGGGATTTCATTTCGACTCCAAATACAAGCTCACGATTTTTGGTCTATTTTTTTCTCGTGTATGCTGTAGACTTTTGGAAATGATTGAAACTTGTTATACAAGGCCTGGGTCAAGGGAGTCTGGTACAAATGTGCTGGTGAGACTAATCCCATCTGTTTTTTAATGATAAAGAGATGAAGTTTTATTTTTGGCAATTATTTGTTAACTTCTTAAATTGGATTACTTTGGATTTTTGTAGACCTAAATGTACAAGAGCAGCAGATAAAAACATACAGAATGTTATAACGAAAGTAAGGAAGAATGTATACTTATGCATCTTCTAAGTGCCAGTTGTGTGTCAAGGGATTACACGGATGCTATTCCAGGAACCTTAGGAAACAAACTTAGGGTACAATTTGGATGGGGTGCCAACCCAGTGCAGGGCACGAGCACACACAATGGGCAATTTGGAAATGCCAGACTTCAAATAGACCATGTGTCTTCGGACTGTGGGAGGAAACCAGACTTCCCTGAGGAAACACACAGAAAATCACGGAGAAAACATGCAAACTCCACTGTCACAGAATGGAGATGTGATTTGAACCCCAAACCCCGGAGATACAAAGTGACATCACTAACCACTTTATAGTGTGACATGAGATGCATTTTTAAAGAGTTAGCACATAACAAGACATTTCTTGGTCATTTGGTGGATAGCTTCCTGCTCTTGTGCTTTATTCTCTCCATGTTTAAGCCATGCTGGTGAGCTTCCATCAACTATTATAATAATCAGGTCTACTACTTTATTCTATCATCTACTTGTTTTCATGGTCTGCTTGAATGCTTTGCTTTCCTCCAGATGACGATCCCCGCACTATATTCTACACCTGAGGGTGACTTTAAAGCACTCAGACAGGATCAAGCTGTGTCTTTGGTCTGTGACTGGGTTTTGGTCATAATATCCACCGAGCGAGGCCTGTAGGTGAGCTGTTAGAGGACGAGATGATGGTGTGACTTCCTGTCAGAGATTGAATGAACCATTTTTATGGATTCAAACCTACTCGAGGTTTGTGTGGTCAGTGGGAGTGAGAACGAGTGTTTCGCACCCTCTGGTCTAGCCCGGAGAATTCATTCACGGCTTAATGTCTGAGAATTACATCGTAATTTCTCTCCATGGGGATTAGATTTGTTGAATAGAAGGCAGTGGGTGTAACGTAGCTGCGTCTGTGTGTGGCCAAGAGAGAGTGAGGCGCAGCGAGAGTTCTTTCTTTGACAAATAATAAAGTGGAAGCCGGCTGTTTGAGGACACAGAGGCAGGAATGGCACTAAGAGCTCTGTTGATATATATTTTTTTGTAAAGTGAAACTACAGAGCTGAACACATTCAGGGTTGTTCAGTTGGTCCTGTAGCCATACAACATAGTCGCTCTCTATCGGAAAGTGGTTTTGAGGCTGCAAAGCCTTTAATTATCCAGTGATCGCTCGCTGAGCTCCCGAAGAACACTGGAACTACTGAATGTCACACAGTATCCATCTACAGGGAATCCTTTCTCGTTCAGTTTAACACAGAACACCTCAAGTTTCCGCAAAGGCGGACTCGAGAGCAAACCAAATTGTACAATTTAATTTTGTAGCCTCCGAGGGGTGCAGTGGTAAAGTGCTCGCCCTATCATCCGGAGATCGCTGGTTCGATCCCTGGGTGATGCTGTTACCCCTCACAGCCGGAGGCCTAGAGAGAGCTGATTGGCCGACCTCTCTCAGAGGGGAGGGATGAGAGGTACTTCGTGCTCCCACATTAATCACGGCTCTACAAGCCAATCAGGGGCGTCTGTGAGCCAATGTTAGCGGAGGGAGCTGATAGCGCTGTCCTCCGAGTGTGTTACTCCGCCCCCAATGGTACGTGAGCGAGCAGTTCGAAAAGATGGTCGGTGACATCACGTGGGTCGGAGGACACACGTGATAGTCTGCGTCCCTCCTGACTGAGAAGCTTAATGTGGGAGCCCCCTAGTGACTGGGAGGAATTGGACACCACTAAATTAGGGAGAAAAATCGGGTAAAAATCCAAAAAAATAGTAAAATTGTACAATTTAATTTTGTAGTAAAACTTAAAACCTTTAAGTGAGGTTTCATCTGTTCATTAGTGAGTATCTTCTCATAAAGGGTTCCAAACTGGACAGTTTTTAGAAGTAAAGAATAATTATTAATTCATTCTCTGTAGCACTTTTCATGTCCCGGGTTGCAGGAAGCCTGGAGTCTATCCCAGGGGACTCAGGCCATGAGACGGGGGACGGTCTGGATGGGGTTCCAGTCAGAGCACATACTAGACAATTAGTCTAATCTGCATGTCTTTGGAATGTGGGAGGAAACCAGAGTACCCGGAGGAAACACACCAAGCACGGGGAGAAAATGTAAACTCCACACATAAATACAGAGGTTGGACTATAACCCTTGACCTAAAAAAAAATAAATAAAAAAATAAATAGTTTGGAAATAATTTTCAGTGTTTTTTTGGGGATGTGGATGCACCGCAATGTCCATTTGTAATTAATTAGTAATTAGTTTATTTATTTTTCTTACAATTTTTACATAACGTATTTATATGTAATACATATTTTTAATACATGATTCATTAAATTTTAATAGAATTTTTTTACACTTGAATTTTTCTTCCACATGGTGCTTAAGTTTAACGCTTAAGTTTAAGTGGTTTAAGTTTGGGATGTAAAAAAAAAAAAAAAAGCTAAAAAGCATTAAATGAATAAAATAGATGTAATGTAAAAAAGACACAAAGTCATATAGTTTTCAACAACAAAACAACAATTACAACAACAACAACAATAATAATAATAATAATAATAATAATAATAATAATAATAATAATGATATACTTCATTTAGTTGATTATGCAAAGTGATTCAGTTCTTAATTACAAATCTGCCTCCCATTTAGGGTTTTGCAATTTATTCTTATCCCACTCTAAATGCCCCCAGGGGCAGACGGGGCAGACGGGTGATACTTATTCATGATCAGGTTTGAAGAATGTGCTGTTTGTAATTATGAAACGTTATAGTTTGGTGAAGGAGTCACTGGGATTTGGGGATCAGGCAAATCTTTATCTGAGGACAAATCTCACCCCTTTACATTTAGGCATTTGGCAGACTCTTTCATCATCTAAGAGAGAGAGAGAGAGAGAGAGAGTTTAATAAATATGGATGGAGTAAAGATGGATATGAGCGTTCTCTTCTTTCCTTTAACTGTCACTGTGGAGTTTTAATGCAGGCAGAGGCACAAAGCGCTTGTCATTTATTCCTTCACTGTCGAGTCTGTCACCTTCCATTTACATTCAAATGGCTCGAAATCTTCTGCATTTCACTTTCAATATCTCCTCCAACGGCTTTTCCTGCATTTTTCGAAGCTCAGATGAATTTTCTCCGGAGGCTGTTTGAATTTTTATGACATTTTATGTCCCCTTTTTTTCATTTTTTTGTTAAAGAGCATTCCTAGTGCTCTCAAACTCTGGATTTTGATTGATCAGAAGATTGATTAATTAACGTGTTCAATCTAAGTGTATAATCCTGATATTTTATTAAAGGAGATTCATGGAAGGAGTCTCCAGTGTCAGCACTTTATCAGCGTCAGAGCTAAAGCTATATGGTTTTCTGATATCTGGTCGTTAATGTGGTGCAAGAGGCATGAAACATTTACGGAGGTGCTGTTATAGGAAACACACTTTTCCACATCACTGATTATTTTCCTGTAATAGCACAGCACAGTGTGTTTTATTCAGCGTGTATCCGCTTGGTTCTCTGTCAGCAGTCACTGATCTGCTTTTGTGATTATACAAAGGACAGCCTCAGAGAAATGAGAAGAATAAAGGAGTTTTCAATGCCGCTACGCTCCTTTTGTTTTTGTAGAGAAAACACTGAACACTGGTGCAATTTCTCTCTCAGACGTCTGACTCACTTTCACCACAGCTGGGCTACAAAACAAAGACACTACACAATACATTTTTTTCTCTCATGATTTATTTTTCACATTCAATTTTTAAGTCTAGTTGATTATGACACATGATTAATTTATTTCTAATAATCTTTTTCCTAATAAACCTTTGTTTACATGATTTATTTATTTATTTATTTATTTATTTATTTATTTATTATTATTATTATTATTATTATTATTATTATTATATATATATTCCATTTTATTTTGTGAAATAATGCATTTTATTGCAATTTATAAAACTTAATAACTTTTATAAAGTATATTTGTATATTTTTAAACATGAATTTTTTTGAATTTTTACCACAAGTTATTATTTATGGTAATTTTTATATAGTTTTATATGATTTATTCATTTTTTAATTGCACATAAAAAATTAAGGATAGTATTTATAAACAATTTATGTTTTTTTTCCGTTATTTATTAATTATCATACTTTTATTTATTTTTTACATTTATTTTTACAATTACACTTTTTATTAGAAATTTTACACAATTCATTTCTTCTTAAATGTAAATGTTTGCACACACTTTATTGTAACTGTAATTTTTCTTTACACTATTTATTTAACATTTTAATAACTATTTTCTTTACTGTAATTATTCCAGATGGTTGATTTTACAATGGATTTTTCCTTTTTTGGTGCTTATTATTATTATTATTATTATTATTATTAATTATTTTTTTATTCATAATTATTTGCACATTCACACTATTAGATGATTTCTAGGTAAAATGTTGCTTCTCATTTCTGTTCCCTATTTATTTATTTATTTATCTATCACTTATCAATTTATTTAAAATTTTCCTTAATATTTGATATGAATAACACACAATAGCACAATCATTAATAATGAATTCATGTCAGCGTGATGTTTACAAGTGTCCTTGTTTACTTAGTTCTCACATGATGTTTTTAACCTTGACTGTTTTTTTCCATTTCTTGGCCTTGGGTCGATGTTTACATCGTAGTATGAAAAGAAATGAAACCTGAAGAAACACCAAATGTAAAAGGACATGCATGATCCCTTAAACTCCTTTAATTTAATTTAAAATAATGAAGCATTCAGATTAGCCTGAAGTCTTAAATAAACGTTAATGAGACGTTTACGGAGTGTGTGTTTGGTAATAAAGTGTGCGGCCGTTAATCAGGCCTGGACCGTGCGGAGCGGCTCGGTGCTAGCAGAACCCTGGGTGATTCAGTGCTCTCAAAGTTCTTTGTTCAATACACGGCCGAGACAAATCGTGCGTCTGGACGATCAATCTTCCCAACCCGTCATTAGTTACACCCGCTCTTTGAAACGTATCGCTTTGGGGACATTAGATTTTAAAAATGCGCCTGCTTTCTTATCGGACTGATGTGATTTCAGCTCCTGTGACTGCTGATAAATATGAACGTATTCCCATTTGGGCTGGAGTCTGCTGCTTTACTGAGATTTATAGATCTGTTCCTGTTTTTTATTAGATAAAAGAGATGCTAGAAAGGGAATTATGGGTAACATATATATATTCCGAGGTGGACGGTTGCTGAACTTAAAGGCATTAAGGAAATTACCTTAATGGTTTGTAGTACAACATGGGAATGGAGCAGGGGAGTATGGATACGGGGTTTTATTTCAAATGACTCTGTTTTATGCCGTTTTATACACACTGAGTCGCTGTTTTCCCAAGTAAGCATAAAATTACCACCGTGTCACAGGGTTGTTCACAACAATGTATTGGCACGCCTTAACTAAAAGAGAAAGTAAAGAGTAAATTGACTTGCCCGGTAATTCTTCTACCTTTGATGTTCCCTGTCATTGGATCATACGTGTCACATGGTATCAGTTCAGCCACACATCGCTACATGAGGTTTTCTAAAAACATATAAGTTTCTGAAGACAGGAAGTAAAACACTAAAGAAACAGGCACCACTTTCTTGTTTCTGATGCAAAGTAGCTGGTGACTTTCAGACTGTACTTTTCTTCTCAATCTGTAGACCTTTCCTCTTCTCCAACCCTGAGATGTTACAGTAAATCTGTCCCCTGACAGTGATCTGGGGGTCTAGTGAATAAACTCTTCCCATTTCAGGTCTGAGAAGTGTTATAATAACAGCAGCAGCATGGTTGTTACACGGCGTGAGCAGAACCTCAGAACAGTTCCTGTGGGACGCTTTGAGCTGAAGCAGAGGTTCTGCAGCGTTCATCATTCAGCCTGGTTTACAGTAATACACCAGATTGCATTCCAGGAAGAGTTCTCATTCTAATGTGTGTGGTTCAGTTTGAATCCTGCTGTGTGCGATTAGATTTCAGGCTACGTATCTTTTGATCTTCCAGCTGAGAAGCTTTGCCAGATATGAACTGTCGGATGAGTTTGCATGTGAAGGTCTTTTATGATGTTTTCACATCTGCGGTGTGGAGCGGTTTCTCCATCTCGGAGTGGTGAGTACACAGCAATTACTGTCTGTGCATGATGGGCTGAAATCAACACTGAATCGACTCTAATGCACGAAGTGAATCAAAGAATCAAAGGAATCGAATCTGCTTGGATTCAGACTTGATAATGAGACGGTACTGTTCATAAATGTGACTAATGAGGCGGTACCGTTTAATGTTAGTCTCTGGTGACAATGCAATTATAAAAAATGCATTCTACGTTGGTATAATCTAATTGTCCTGATTCTGATTTACACCCTGGCTACAGTTTGGTAATCAGGAGTTTACCTGTGATTACAGCGTGGTTATTCTCTGGAGCGTTTCGACCCAGCTCTAATTGCTGCATAAATGAACAAATTGAACATAATAGCATCCTGTCCACCGAAACGAAACCGCTCAATCCAATGTTGATTAGCGCTCCAGATGAAAAACTCAGAACTCCAGAAGTGTGACATACGACTCATGTAAGAGATAAAAGTTTACGTGATGGAATGAAAGAAACGTTACACAAAAAAAAAAAAATTGTAAATTTTTTATTGCATTTGGATGACCTCTAGGTGGCACGGTGGCTTAGTGGTTAGGACTGTCGCCTGGTACCTCCAGGGTCCGGGTTCAATTCCTGCTTTTGGTCTGTTTGCATGGAGTTTGCATGTTCTCCCCGTTTTTGGATTTCTTCCAGGTACTTCGGTTTCATTCCATGGTCCAAAGACCTGCAGATTAGGCTAACTAGCATTGCCAAATTGCCTGTAGCGTGTGAATGAATTTGTGAGTGTGTGTATGTGTGTGCCCTGCAATGGATTGGCACCCCGTTCAGGGTGTACACTGTCCCATTCCCTAAGTCTTCTGGAATATGCTCCAAGCCCCCTGTGACTCTGTATCCACCCAAGAGCCAAGAGCTCCTTACTCTGTCTGGCTGAAGGTAACCAAGACATCTGGGCCATTACTGGAAGAGGCAACCCTTCCTCGATATCCTTCTCCACTTGGCAACCTCCAACCAGTCGAAAACCACTCTGTCTTCCCTCCTACACACGATCGCATGGAATCATCATCTTGCTTTGTTAGCTCCATCAACCCAGTTCCAGGAGAACAATTCTTCACACTTCACAAACCAATCCATCACTTCCCCCAATTAACCAGACCAACTCTGATTCCACTCAGGAAGCTGTACTTTAGAAGGAGGTTTTGGAGATCTCCTCTCCTCCATGGTACTTCATTCAGTGATCCTGGATGCTGTAAAAGCTGATAGCCTTAGAGGTTTTTTTCTTTGTATCTGAAAGTGCTTTGATGGTCCTTAGAGCTCATCATGACTGGATCTCGATTGTAACGTGATGCTTTTAAGCACTGTGATGTGCTGCGCTTCTTCTCTGGTCTGTGAACATGGAGTGAAATACAAAACAATGTTCAGGACTTGGATCTGCTACGTGAGAAATGCACCGGGAACATTTTTTTATGAAGTTTATGAAGAAGAACACAGTTGTTGTACTTTTTTACTTACATGAAATGTATCTCAAATTACAGAACAACTCGTGTATCGAGAAACAAATCAGAGTTTAGAATGATATAGTAGTTACAGTTGCATTGTGGTGTTCGTCTTGTTTTTGTTTGCCTGTCCGCGGCATTTACGAAGCAAAAGCGATGAGTTAAATTAAGTGCCTACGCTATTGGCTTTCAGCGTTTATTACTACTCATGGGTTCCATTTTTCTCATGCATTGTTATCAGTGTGTCAGCTCTGCTTGTGTTTCGCAGTAGCAGCATGCGAGTGCGTGTTTAATTAGAAAAGATGCAAAAGGTTATCTTTTAAAATGAGACCCTCAGTGTGGTGAAAAAGTGATGGCACGAGATGGGCTTTTACTTTCAGCCCTGCTGTAGGTCTCTGTGCGTCTCTGTGAGAGCTTTCTGTCTGATGAACAATGACTTCCTCTTCAATCACCGAGGCTGCTGCTCCACTCCAGTGTCTCCTGTTGCATGCTGGGAAATATTTAGCAAGGGAGGCCTCGTTTACTGATAAAGATTATCAGACGCAATGGTTCCCAAGCTGCCGTGCGGTTAGTGTAGACCTGTTAGTCCTGTTCATCTGTCAGAAAACATGCTGGTTATTAAAGACTCGGGTGTAAAAACAGAGCATCAGGTCGACTCTGTATCACTTTATCACGTTACATCAGTACGATTCAATCCAGAAAGCAAATGGCAGGGTGATGTAACTGCTAAAGATGAGATTATTAGCCAGATTATCACTAGAATTTAAATAAATTCCAGATTCTGATTAGTCAGATTTATAATGTTTTTAATAACAACTTTAACGCCAAGCCCAGAAATCATACCTTTTAAAGAAAAAGTATTTGCATTGGTTTTATAGGGTCATGTTGTTTAAGGAGATGTTTATTTAATATTTATGGAATAGCCAGTGTTTCTCTTTGTGTATAATTAAAACATTAAAATTATTAAAATAATTACAAATACAGTGGAAACTCGGGTTGCGAGTTACCCTGTTTGCAAACGCTCCGCACGACGAGCTAAAAATGTAAATAAATTTTGAATAATAAAATTTGACTCATTGAGTCTTGATATATGAGTACCGAGTATCATCGAGTATCATGTGGCACGTATGCGCTTCTTGTTTTGACGCTGAGCATCACATGATCACAACTGAGCCAATGGTTCTTCTCTGTCGCGCACAGACATTCTGATTAAAATGCTCTACAAATAAAACTGTATTGAATTGAAGTTTAAAGTTGGTCGATATTTTTACATTCATGTCAGTAATAAAAATGTAGTTTAAAGGAAAAAATACATTAAAAAAAACCTTTGAAATCCCAAATGTTTTAATATTTATACTGTTAGCATGGAGCCACCAGGCCCAGCGCTAGTTACACTCTGGGTTTTTGTGTTAGAATGAAGTTTTTCCTCTCTTTCCCTGCTGAGAGTTTCTTGTTAGCGATGTTGGCACAGCTGCCTGACACGCTCCCTCTCCTCTCCCCCCCCCGGTCCCTCCAATGAGATTCCTCTTTTATACTCGGCCCCTGATGAGTCAGGACTGGTTTATCATGCACAGGTTTGGGAAAATAATCAGGGGACTGCTGGTGTCACAGGCTTGGCATGTTCAGAAGAGCTTTTTACGGCAGATCTTGAAGGCTAATGTAGACCACATGCTGAGCTCGAAGAAAAGTAAACTTTGTTTTTTATATGTACAGGACTGTGCAAAAGTCTTAGGCACCATATTATATGCCGTACCAAAGCTGTAAAGAAAAAAATATATAGTACAAGACAGACCAGTTTTCAGATGGAAACAGAAAACCTAATATTACGCTCCTGGGATTTACATAAAAATAGAAAAGAGTGAGTGTGACAAAGTTACCAGAAGAAACTCATATTCTCCAGCAAGCTCAGTAAAACCTAACAGCTGTTTTCTTCTAAAACTGCACAAATCTGCACATTCTTGCTAATAACAGAAGAACATTTCTACCAAGCAATTTGAAGTGGTTCATTCGAATCCAGCACACAGATTGGCACAGATGACATTTCACCTAAAAAAAAACAAAAAAAAAAACATCCCCAAGATGTAATTTAGACACAGATTCATAAGCGTGACGCAAACTGAGCTCTAATTACACGACAATTAGGGAAGACGTAGGTCAGGAGTTGCGAAGGAGCCGCTGTTCTGGATACGCCGAGCTTTCAGAGGCTAAACTAACACCAGTGCGACCTCGAAATTCTGTACGTCATTGTTTACAAAATGGATCGAGATCTAATTAGAGGAGCAACTTCGCTCCTGGAGAAATGTGTTTTTTCCTGATAAAATAAAATAATAATAAAAAGAGAGCCTTTAATCTCACGCAAATGACTACATGCTGCCTTTGGCAAAAGAGTCTTACAAAAAAAGAAAAAAGAACAAAAAAAATCATTCACAAGAACAAGTCACCATGTAGCAGGATGTATGGGGAAAAATATATCTGATTTAATAAGAGTTTTCTGGAAGCCAAACACACAAAGAAAGACGCGAGGACTTGATTTGATTTAAAAGTGGAGCGCTAATGAATACGGCTTTCGCTTATTGTTTATGTTCAGTGGGAGATATGAGTATGTAAAGAACCATTATTATCAATACTGGAATAAAATATCGGCCCAATGCCATGCTTAGCATCTTGTAAAATAAATACTCTAATACGATCATATGCTACCAGATTATACCCAGAGACCTAGCTCTAGTTTATATACGAGGGTGAGTCAAAAATAATCCGCACTCCGGTTATATTAAAGCACTTTTTATAAGCACTTTCCCTTCAAGTCTCCTGTCTCCCCAGTCACTGCTGTGCAGGTGTGAACGTGTTACATCAGTTCATTTGTAACTGTGTGGTGAGCAAAAATGGACGCCTTACTCTTAATTGCATGAAAGAATGCAATCACATTTTGTGGTCCGAGGGTGTGCTGTACAGTACCTCAACCAAATTTGGAAGCGATACTCTAAGAAAGGGTAAAGTTTCTTAAAGAGAATAATTACTGGTGACAAGACACGGATCCCTCACTACGAGCCGGCAGAGTTAAATCACTGACCGAGAAGTTCAATAGTCAACCATCGGGAGGAAAATTCATCAACGCTTACAGTTTTCTGGGATTCTCAAGGGCCAGAAGTATTGGAACATTATCAGGAAAAAAGGTTTAAAAATCAGTGAGACGCTTATTGAAGAGCTACTTTAGTTTAGTCTCTCCAGTATGTACGTCCTCACACTTCTGCCCAAACTGTCGACTTGGCTAATCCTCCCTATACTCCTGATTCTCACTCCATCAGACTTTTACCTGTTTGGTCCCCTGAAAGCAGCCCCACAAGGACGAAGATTCACTTCTGATGAAGAAGTGAGGACAGCAGTGCATTTGTGGCTCACAGCTCAGCCTAAAGCATTTTTAATAAGGAAATATGAAAGCTTGTTGACAGATAGACAAAGTGTATTTTCAATGCGAACGTGATTGCGATCTACAGCATCGTCCTACAGCACAAATGAAAAAAACAAACACTAAACAGAGACTAAGTGAGTGTTAACATCTGCACCTGAGTTAAGTGACACATTTAATTGGATAAATATCAAATTGGTGATACGGACCTGTGCAATTATTTAATTGCTTAAGGCTGCAGTTCATTACAGGTAATATTATGTAGTGCTTGTCAATAATTAAGTACTTTTTTTTTTTATCATTTTGCGAAGATAAGTAATTTTTTGCAAGAATCCCCTAAACGAGTGCAATTATTTGGCATTAGCCTGGATAAATATGATTTTATACAAAAACCGATATGTTTAATAGTTAAACATTGAATGTAACTCGCTAATGTTGTAAAGAATGATGGGTGTGTTTTTCATTCTAAAGAAATACATACTGATACCTAGGATGCGTTACTGCTGAATTTAGATATACAGTATATCAGTCTCAGAAATAAAACAAGTCCATAACAGCATTGTTCGACGCACTGTGCTATTAATCGAATTAGCGTCAGACTAGCTGCACACTTTATCAAACTTTACGAGTCTCAGTTTGGCCCGGAGTGAAAGTCAATTTGAAATTACTATGCAGACATCATCAATTCATAAATAAGTGTCTAAGCTGCTGATGATAATGTATCACACAGCCAGAGGGTTGGCATGCTAAACAAATAAATCTAGTTTTATACATATAAAAAAAAAAGTCCGCAATTCCTCGCATCATTAAATGTTTTCTTAAGTGAACAGCAGAGCACATTAGCGGAGATGGTGGATCACATTCACAGTGTGTTTGTGTGTGTGTGTGTGTGTTTGAGAGGCGGAAGTCCAGCTCATTAACATGAACAAGACATCTTTGTGTTAATGCACCTAGCTTGTTTTTAGTTCGCACATGAAATAATAAAGTTGACACTGGAGACTCATTCACAAATGTTTCGTCAATGTCCACTTGTGGAAAACATCATATCAACAATTACACACATTTTTAAGTTTGTTACAGGAGAAATTCTAACAAAAGTCAAGATATTAAAAAACGTTCTACAAAACAATAAGCTTAATTTCTTTTAAAATATAGATTCGAGTGTTCTTTAAACAAATATTAAAACGTCTCGGCTTGCGTCTGGTGCACCATGAACGTGTGTTTCATCACTTTACCTGTGGAATCTCTCGCTGCTCTTCCATAACAAACGACCTTTAAGACAGCACTCTGACATTCAGGCCGTGGAGTCCTGCTGCTTGTGTGGAGGAACGCTTTAAATAAATAACATTATTCATGCAGATGCTGTGTGTCGACCTTCCGTACCGCAGCACACGCTAGGACGCGCTCTCAGCCAGTGGGACTCCGTTTATGGAAAAAAGCCTGATCGCTTCCACTGAGCGCCGTCACTGAGTGTAATATCACCTGGCTCCTGGAGCGGGTTTCAGCTGAGGCCAGGACGAATCAGTGTGCGGAATAAACACTCCATGAATATTTTATAAAGTTAAGCTACTTATTCTAAGACGCTAACATTCCTATATCAAATATCTGATTCACAGGGACTTATGTTTGGGATTAAAAAAAAAAGTGAAGTTAAAAATGTTATGGAATGAGTCTCCAGTTTCAGCGCTTTGTAACAATTTAAGCTAAAGCATAGCTTGTACAGTATGAGCATACTTCTTTGAAGGAAGCTACTTCCCTAGTTAATGTTAACGAGACTACTAGCAAAGTAAATAATGGCTTGAATCAAATAATAGGTTACCTTCTATTGGCTTTTTTAAATTTATTTATTATTTGCACTTTGCTAGCATACTTTTGAAGTAGCAGCTAGTCTTTTAGCTCAAATATTAATTAGCTTGATTTTCTTTTAAATTATACAGTAGTGCTTACTTAGGTAAGGTTAGCTAGCTTTCTAGAAAAAAAAACATAATATTGGATATTAATATAGCTTACATCCTAGTACATATTAGTTATTAGCTAAGTTTTAGATAGTAATTTATTGGTACTAGCTTCTTAGCAAAAACATAATAGACAGCCAACATTAGATAGTAATTTAATATTAGCTAGCTACTTTGAAAGAACATAATAGATAGCTAATATTAATTAGCAAGTTAAATGTTAGCTAGCTTCTTAGCAAAAAGCATAATACAGTAGATAGCCAATATTAGATAGTAATTTAATGTAAGCTAGCTACTTAGCAAAAACATAATAGACAGCCAATATTAGATGGTAATTTAATGTTAGCTAGCTTCTTAGAAAGAACATAATAGATAGCTAATATTAATTAGCAATTTAAATGTTAGCTAGC
>JAQMYJ010000003.1:27591165-27620346 GCA_030014305.1 Clarias laeviceps | reverse complement strand
TAATGTTAGCTAGCTTCTTAGAAAGAACATAATAGATAGCTAATATTAATTAGCAATTTAAATGTTAGCTAGCTTCTGAGCAAAAACATAATACAGTACATAGCCAATATTAGATAGCAATTTAATGTTAGCTAGCTTCTTAGAAAGAACATAATAGATAGCTAATATTAATTAGCAATTTAAATGTTAGCTAGCTTCTGAGCAAAAACATAATACAGTACATAGCCAATATTAGATAGCAATTTAATGTTAGCTAGATACTTAGCAAAACAGCCAATATTTGCTGGTGATTTAATGTTAGCAAAACATAACTAGCTTATGTGTTATGTAATAATTTAATATTAGACATAGCTAGTGTAAAATAGTTATTTATTTCTAGCTATAGTTTCCTGGCAAAACATATACAAAACATGATATATAACCAATGTGTTAAATAGGAACATATTGTTAGCAAATTAGGTGCAGGTTTGAATCAGCTTTGTAAGGGAGATTAATGTTAGCTAATTTGTTAACCTAATTTTAGCTAGGTTTTAAGCAAAATTGGCCACTGCAGATACATTTTCTGTGTATTTATACGTATATGTAACTGTACTTATATTTATTAATGCTTAGGACAGTATTGATTTGTGAGCTCACAACTAGTTTATACAAAATAAATGAAGTGTTGTCAGTTTATTAACGCTTTATAATCCCCTTTTTGCATGTACAAATAGTTTCAATTGTGATTTATTTATGATTTAAAATAAATATCGGGTCACCTTGGATTGGTTTCTGGACAGGTTTGGTTCTCTCACATTCACTTGATCCTCAAAACATCCCGGAGCTCATCTCCCAAACTTACACTCGAGCTAAATAAAGTGTTTTAATGGCCATCAAGACGACTACAGAGATTCTGCCAAGGACAACAGAGTCAACAAGGGCATGTTAGACATAGCACTGGACCGCTGCCTGGCTCTGTGTGTGTGTATGTGCGTGTGTTTTTTTTTCTTTCTCCATTTTAAGTGATAGACAGCGGTTCAGAGGAAGCTGACAGGACACACAGTGAGGAGAAAAACCCTGCGGGTGTTAACGTTCGGAGAAACGAACGCCTGTCGAATGATTTTGATTGCGTAGTAACAGAGATGAGGGCCATTTCATCCAGCACACGGCCATCTCCTGTCCATCTGTCCATTTTGCAGCTTAGTCTTTCCTCACTTCCTGTCTTAAATGTCGAAAAAAAATAATTGAGCTAAAAGCTGATGCCAAATGTCTGGACAAAGGTTTAAGGGATGGTGAAGTGTCTCTGGGATGAAATGATGGAAATCTGTCTTCTCAGTTTCATAAAGATTTTATATATTTTGTATTTTTTTAGTTAATTATTTCAAATGAACATAACGCATCAAATGTAAAATTTAAACACATAATGAACAGCATTAGTGAATAGTTGAAGGAATACTTAACAGACTTCTTATTTACCAGTTCAGTAATGCTGCATTAGTGCATTATGATTCTTGCTTTTCTTACTCTCGTCTCTTTCTCTCTCCACAGGTAAGTTTGGAGATCTTTCCCTCAAGCTTGAGCCTCATCCTCAGTTGCTCTGTGACTCACAGGTGAACAAACAAGCAGTAAGAAGCATCCAGCCTCTCTTCCTGTGCTCACCGTTCTGGTTGCAATGATCTGCTGTTAGAAGAAGATACCAGATTATTCTCTGAAAGATCTGATTCAGGAATCAATGCTGATTAGCGTGCTCAATGCTCTTCTTCTGATGCAGCTTTAATCCAATTTCCTGCTACTTCACTCAGTATAGATTTCTCTCCATGTCTGTGTAAAGCGATGCGCCCCAATCATCTACTCCTACCTCCAACATACACCCCGACAGCCATGCACTGAACACACACACACACACACAGTTACAGGACTTTTTATGGTGTGACGTTTAAAAAGGACATCTCAAGTAATGATGTAAAAGGCAAATATATTAGGCCACTAAAAATTGTGGGTGAAAATTTGTAAAATAAAATCTATATATAAAAATATATCGCAGCAATGTAATAGGCTTGTTCATCACTTTCTCTTCTATTTAATTTTGCATGAGTCCCATAAAGTACAGTTTACATTTAAACCAAAAATTTGATCAGTTCCCCTTTTTTTTATTCAAATGTTTAACAATTTTATTTTATTTTGTTTATTTTTTATTTAATTTTTTTTGGAGTTTTTCATTTGAGTTTTAATTTTGAAAACATTTATGTATGTGTTTGTTTGTTTAGCAATTTTTGTACTAAATTTTTGCAACATTTTACTTTGTTTACTTTTTATAAAATAAAATCCACCAAAATCTACACCCCTAAAAGTTTCGTATAAAACTAAATATTTTTATAAAAAAATATAAACATAAAAAACCTTGTTTGTTTGCTTTCTTTCTTGCTTTCTTTCTTTTTTTGTTAGTTTTACTTTTCTAATATATATATATATATATTATCCAGATACCAATTTTAGATTATATATAAAATAAAATAAAAAGTTTGTTTGCTTGTACCATTTTTAGTGTCTATTTAAAAACATCTTTTGAAATTTTTTTATTTTTTTATTTAACCATTTTCCTTTTCTTTTTGTTTTCTTTTTTTTCTATGTTCATAAAATGAAAAGTCCTCCAAAATTTAAGCTCCTGAAAGTTTGAGGTAAAAAATGGCAAAAATTCTTGTCATTTTTTATGCATAAAAATCCTAAATATTTTAATTTAAAACATTTAAAAGCAGAGGTTCAGTTTTAATTTTAACCAAAATGTATTTTTATTTTTTTTTATTTGTTCATTTGTTTGCTAGTTCACTTGTTTCTCTGTCTTTGTTTTTTGTTCTAGTTTCAGCAGTCTTCAGCTTCACCGTTCATTAACCTCTCATATACGACAATCCAGAACGATGCTACATTCAGAAGTTTCCCCATGGAGAGATCGTTATCCCCGCTGGTCCTCTGACAGTCGAACCACAGCCAATATTTGCGCTGTCCAACCCCATGATGAATATTAATATTATGTGTCATGGGCTAAAAGAATATTAGTTTGAAGCGCTGAGAAACACAGTGTGCCTTCCAAACAGATAGTGCTATGCTAACATGCCAATATGGGTCACACTGCTGTATGGGAGTTATGTGAAATAAATGAAAAAAAAGTGAGATGAGAACATGCTGTCTCACAGATGGCTAAAATTAAGCTTCATCTGACATTTGGAGATAAAACATTGAAGTAGAAATGTATAACAAATGCAAGTTCTTTAGAAAATATTCTGAAGATGAACATTAGATTTTTCAGGGGATGAGAATGAATGACCTTCACTGTAAGTCATCAGATGTCTGGTATTATTTCTACAACAAAACACAGGGATGTGAAGAATATGTTCCAAAAGAGCAGCGCGATCACTGAGAACAGGATGAAGGACCAGAAATGTCAGTTTCTATTTTAATTTCAGCATTTCAGCACTGTTTGCGGCTGACACTAAACTTTCCTGGATCTTTTTTTATGCATTTAGCAGATTTATTTTATTTTACTTTATTTTATTTATTTGTTTTTAAGTTTGCTCTGAAACTTGAAGAGAAAACATTGTTTACTGACACTTTTGACTAAATTATGAGTCAAAACAGGATGATTCTTTCTTAATGACTTTTGCATTTGGCTCTTTGCTAAATTCTCATTTAAAGCATCTGAAAGGCTATTTAGCATTCACAGCAGCTGCAGCACACTCGGCCGCAGTCATTTGAAGTAAATTAAAATGAGTTAGAAGGCCAGCTGAAATCATGAAACGTTAATGAAGGGCTTTAGAAAGAGATGATTTTTTTTTTTTTTTTTTTATAAACTAAAAAGCTAAAAAAAAAAACCCTTCTATTATAATACGTTCTATTTAAGTTTTCTGACTGGTGTCGTTTGGATTTCTGTTATATTTATTATTTTGCATTGAGAATGGTTCAGTTTTTATGAAGTCATTTGTATATACTAAGCTAAAACCTTTACACAAGAAAAAACAAGTGTTTATAAATATTGAGACAAAGTGCGTGCCTAAACCGAATCTGAACACACAGAACTTTCCTTGTTCCTACTGATGAATCTTTTGGACTCAACGAGCAAATTGTAGGTCAAGAGCTGGACATCTACATGAACCATGGATGTGGTTTATTCCTTCACTCAAGAAGCATGTTTGTACTTGACACACTAATTTGAGCTAGTGATAAATAGCTATAATCAGACTGTATTGTGCTAGAAGGTCAGGTTGTGGTGGATTGGTCTCCTCTGTGCTTTATGCTCATCTAAAAATCTCATAAGATGTGAGAAACCCAGAGCGGTTTATTTTTTTTGCTATAAAAGTGGTGTTTCTGAGTCGGAAGCAGGTGTCCTGTATAACGCAGAACAAAATGGTTTTGTTTTATTGCTTTGTTGCAGACTTTTGTTGTATGGTTAACCTGAACATTTGGTTCGGTTTGACACCTGATGGTTTGTTGGTTTCTTACACTTTGATAGTAATTTCTATCTCGAGCAAGAACTGTATGTCTCCTAGGCGGCACAGTGGCTTAGTGGTTATCGCTTTCTCCTTGCACCTCCAGGGTCCGGGTTCCCATGGAGTGTGAATGAGCGTTTGAGTGTGTGTACAGTATGTGTGTGTGATGGATTGGCACACTGTTCAGGGTGTACCCCTGGGATAGGCTCCAGGCCCTCGTGACCTTGTATACAAGATAAAGCGATATATAGACAATGAGTGAATGAACGTGTGTGAGTAAAATTCTGTTATATATAAATAAATAATGGGAGCAGGGGTCGCTTGCCAGTTAAGGTGTTGGACTGCTGATCAGAAGGTCCCCGGTGCAAGTCCCAGCACTGCCACACTGCCATGGTCTGGTCCTTCACCCCAACTGCTCACAACTGGGTGTCAATCTGGCAACCCAACACAACAAGAAACTGCCACTAAAATGACGGCTATAGCTAACATATATATATAACATTTTGCTTAATGCTTCAATTAAAAAAATAATTGAAGTTAATTAAATTAATTAACAAAATTTTAGTGAAGGTCTGTTTGGACAAGAAATTTCTAGAATTCCTGATCATTATGAAATATACCCTGTGTTGTTGTTTCAGGTAGAAAATATGATTTTCAGACTTGTAATGATTATGGAAACTTCATGAAAGTCCTATATTACCATATAAAAAGTTACGGATGTCCATTTGTCATTTAGTCCCATATGCACCACATCATTTCTAATTTTTGTACCACAGCATTTTATGGAAGTGCCAAGGAGAACCCATGAATCTCCAAAGAGTTGCGTTTGCCCAGGTTTGACTCTTCCCAAAAGTGGTGCCACAAAGTCTAAAGTGCACAGTTGTGTAAAATGTCTATGTAAGAGGCTCAGACCCTGATCCAGCATGACGATGCCCCAGTGAGATTCACAGGAAGACATGGTGTGTTAAGAGTGTGTTGGAGTGGAAGAACTCGAGTGTCCTACACTGAGCCCTGACTAAACTCAACCCCACTGAACCATCAGCTTTGGGATGAACTGGAACTGGAGCCTCCTTGATGTTCCTGAGCTCACTAATGCTCTTATAGCTGAATAAACGCAAATCCTCACAGCCATACTCAAAAATCTAGTGGAAAGATTTTCCTGTTGTTATAAAAACCTTTCATTTTATATTCTGGAAAAGGGGTATTACATCTGGAATGGGATGTATGACAGTATATATGTGGGAGCAACGTAGGGGAGGGGTAAAGTAATAAAGTACTGTATACTGATTTCATTTCATCTAACCCTTATGGAAAGTTCCCCATGAGATTTCCATCACTTATCAATTATAGCTAATGAAATCAGACACCGTCCAACCAGAGTATTCAATGCAGTCCATTGTAACGGTCATGTGTTAATGGAGATCTTTTCCTGGCATGATAAATCATTCATTATGTGGATGTAGATGGCCAAAATATTCATGTCTTAAAATTTTTTTATCTGAACGAAAAGAAATCCATTATAATATTAACATGCTAATCAAAATTTCATTGTGACCGAGCTCTGATTAACCCCGATTCTAACCCCGGTGCAGAGTTTCACTCAGTGGCGTTCATTCAGCGCGGTCTCCTCTCTCAGGCCTTTAGCTTTGCCTGTGGCCATTTCCTCCTATTTCTGGCTCAGGAACACTTGGAAAAGATCCTGTAATGACTTAATTACCTCTGTGCTCTGGGTTCTCTTGCCTGTCCTTGCAGTTTCCTATTTAAACCACCGGGGTTGGGGGGTTTAAAGTGGAATAACAGTGTTTGAAGTGAAACTACAGAAAGTTTACATAGTACACCACTGATCGGAGGAATCACGAGCCAGGAATGTGATCACGGTTCTGTTTGCAGAATTCACGAATCCTAAAAAAAAATGCCAATCTCATATTCATCTGTAGTAGGAAGAGTGATGGAGGATGTTGTATACAGTACGTGTTGATCCTGAACAATGCTGCATGTATTGCTTTACTGTACATCAGCAATGAAATGGTAAATTAAAAATAACAAGGCTGACCTGGCCTAGTCTTGCTGCACTGCACAACATTTATCATGCAAATGTCAGGGGTACGGCATCTCTGATGGGAAGGTAGAATTGGATCGGCCTTCTGTATCTCACTGCTAAAGAATAATGCCTCGGTGCCTGGAGGCCTGCTGGCTTTCAGAGCTGTCTGGAGCTGAAATATGAGTCCACTTTGTGCTTTGTGAAGCCTCTCGTATTGCTGGTAAATGTAAATTTCAACAATGGGTAAGCAGTCAGTCATGTATGGTCCAGAAGGCGCACCTTGTCTGAAAAACATATAGATGTAAAGTACATTAAAAGACACTTGGGCAACTTTGTGGGTCTTGAAAGATTTTGAGATTCATGGTCGTTTATTCAAAGACAAAAACCCATGTTGACACAGGTGTCACAAACCGTTTAAATGTTCTGGAAAGTTCCTTATTTAGCTTTAATGAAAGTAAGTTTCATCCTATTTCACAATTCTAATGATTTAAAAACATCTCATAATTTATATTTTACCTGTTTTGACTCCATTTCTTAAACAAATTAATATAAAACACATTAAGAAAATATGACTTTGACATGCGTCACATAGGGTTTTTAAGACCTCCTGTAAAAATACGTGATGTCTTTCAAAATGTGCTACGTGTGTCTGTCTGGTCTGTGTTATAAGTTACATGTCTAACATTACATGTCATACCATCCATGAGGAATTCGCTTCAATTCATGGTCGAATTAATTTAAAAGTCGTAAGAAGAGACACTAAAAACTTCTAATTTAGGAAGTGCACGGGTAAAAAGCAAGAGAGAGATTTGCATGCGTTGATAATAGAAGCACTAACTTTATCGTCACTGTGTTTTATGAATCACTGAATGTGCCTTCACACCAATTTGTACAGCAACCTGTTAAAACTCCACCTTAATAGCAACTTACGAAGAACTATATAATAAAATATATGTTTTTTTTTTTTTTTTTTGTATCATTAAATCAGTACCGTTGATTAAAGAGGTCCTATTATGCTTTTTCAAATATGATATTTCATGCAGTGTGTCATGTAGCTGTATGTGAACATAAACTATCTGCACTATCTGTGACGCTGACAGTGCACGATAAATGAAGTTTTTGTCTATTAAAAAAAAGAGTCGGCTCACATTCGCCTAAACGAGTCGTTAGCAAATCTATTTTTTCTCTGTTACGGATCCACGTCACTCCGTAACATATTTGATAATGTCCACCCACGTTCTACGTCACAAACAACTTGCCCGCCATCTTACAATTAACGTTACCACACTCATGTTAATGTGACCGAGCATTCATGACGGGTTCGCTTAAACACTTTGTAATATAAAAAAACAATAAAAAACAAGACACACGCAATCCTTTTTAACTGATTACTGGTTTTCCGACACACGCTGTAGCGGTAGACCGCTCACGGAAAGGAGGAGTTTAGACAGACTGAATCTTCCAACTGCTTCACATGAGTCGTTTACGAAATTATTTAGAAATGAGGTAAAATTAAATCTATTTTTGGAGAAAACTAAAGTGTTTTTTGACCTTGCATACATATAAACCTGTTTTTAGAGACTCATTAAGCAACATTAGCGACCTTTAAAATGGCATAATAGGACCTCTTTAAGGAAAGCAGCAAAATGGTGAAAGACAAATAAGGGTCACACACACACTGTAAAGTATTCATGTTTTGTACAAAGTATTCATTTTTTTATACACTATATCTTGTTTTAGGTTGTGCTGAGTGTTTAATCAGCACTAAATGCGCCGCTAGGTATGAAAAGATTCTTATGAAAACATTTTTTAAAAGATCATGATTAAAATAAGACTCAGATGAAATTGTGTTTCTTGAAGTCAAGCCAGCAGGTTTAATTTGTTCAGCGCTTCCTGTCGTAGTTAAGTAAAAGATAAACCAAACTACAGTAATTAAATATTCATCTTTTTAATCACCTTGGAAAAAGTTGATCCACTTTGTAAAAATAAATATGATTTATACTTACAGTATGAAACAATCGAAAGTGGCATTTTGTGCAGTAAATACATCACTATCACGATCCCTGTGATGAAGAACAAATCCAACGTGTGTGACCTTTGGATGTAAACAAAATATGTACGACCTTGTCACATCTTACGACGTCTCTCGTTTTGCATCTTGAATAGAAATACCTTCTCCATCTCTGGCAGACATTAACTAGGGTGTTTCTCCAGCTTGCATCCACTGCATCCAGGTAGAACATTTAATGATGATGCTGATGATCATACACTTTCCACATCAGGGCAGGAAAAGTTCCTCAAAATGGGTGAAGAAACATGAATAAATAGAGGAATAAAGGGATGTTCTTGAATGTTCTGCAACAAGTTTGTGTTTGTAGCAGAACACTGTATTGACCCATGCATTCCTAAATGTCCTCATCCTTCTCTCCCATGTTTTCTTACTGCCTCAACAAGGAACAGTTGTTAGGTCTAAAATTTAAGAAAGGGGACCGGCCCAGCATTTCTGCATTGGTGCAAAGGATTTTCACATAGATCATAATAATCATAATAACACAAGTACTCTTTATGATGTATCAGTAATGTTAGCTTTCCTTTTGTTTGATACAGTTTAACATAGAGTTTTACTCTTACATAGAGTAGTCTTTGTTCGGGATTAGGTTTGACTGTTTCTTTAAAACGATGTAAAAAAAAAAAAATTAGACCCCATAAACAAATGTTAGCACGTTTATAAGACGGATTTCTGCTGTACTAAGATGAAAAGGATAGAAAAGCAGATCTTGGTTTTAATAAGCATGCCTAGCTGGTGCAGAAGTGGAGGATTATTGCTAAGCTTTTGAACATGCTGCGTGTAAACATTCGTAAATAAGATGTCATTTTGGATTTGGTTGGGCTTGTATGTAAAGAAAACTGGAACATTTTAGAAAGGTGTTAATTGACTGCATAGTCGGAAAAAAAAGAGCAAGAATTGTGTTAATACTACAAAACAGAACAGACAGATGTTGTGATAATTGTGCTTTTTTAAAAAAAATTTTGTGTTATTGTGATTACAGGTTGTATCAAAATATACTGTATGAGTGATTGTTAAAAGAAACAACAACAGCAACAAAATCTTTCTAAGCAAAAATAATTTGTGTTGTAATATTTTACATTAATTTGTTACGATTACGTGCAAATTTCTTTGTTTTGTAAAAAAAAAAAACTAAATGTTTAGTAAAAAAATTTTTAGTAAATAAAAAAACTTGTTTACATACTGTATATATATTTACAAAAATAAAATGTACAAAAATAAATGTAATCTTAGGGAAGAAACGTATCACAAATTTGTATATGGGTTTGGACACTAAACCTGTCTAAACCTCAACAGCAAACAGTTTCTAAGTGTGAATTTAATACAGTTTTTCAATGGTAGCAATTAACTTTGAACATGAACATGTACAGTGTGGTCTCTTTTGTAACTAGAAACGACCGTCTCCTCCCACGACTGGAAGAATTAATGAATTTTTTTATTATTATTATTATTATTATTATTATATATTTTTATACAATCGCTCAAATCCTTTGTTCCAACATGTAGTCACATTTTTAAATACCACAATTATTACAACATTTGTCTCTTCTGGCTCAAACCCATTAACACAATTCATGTTATTTTCACAAATGATGCAGTAAATTTGCGTGTATGCTTGTATGTAAAGCCAGAATATACTTGTTTATTATTATTATTTTTTTCACTTTTTACATTTTAAATTCTCACCACTACTCTGTAGCCAAAGGTGAGGAGAATAAACCATGGAGATGGTGGACAGTTCTGAGTAAACAAGATTTACACTTAGATATTTCAATTTATTCCGGTTTAGAATACCATCTCTGTTATTCAAGATTCAAGATTCAAGATTCAAAGAACTTTATTAATCCCAGAGGGAAATTGCTTAACTTCCAGGATCTGGGGTTAAATTCCATATATAGTGTTAAATGGAAAGTTAGTATGCTATGTAGGGTACACCTTGTTCCACACACCAAGTAGTGCCCTTGATTTGTGTGTGTGTGTGTGGGGGGGGGGGGTGGGGTTATTGAGATTTAGACTTGTGGAGTTAGACTTGCATTAGAAGCTAGTTAGCTTAGCAACTCACATTTTCTATAAACAGTACAACATGAGTGGTTCAGAGGTGAATGCAACAAATATAAATAATAAAAACCAGCGCTACTGTATGTTTAACAGTGAAAGGAAGAGTATTTCCACACACACACACACACACACACACACACACACAATGATGAGAACTCACACGATTTGGACTAAACAGCTGTGTGTCCATAAGAAAAAGCACTTGTTAATGAGACTCATCAGAAAAAAAAGGCTTCAGTTTGAGAGCTAGCGAGCATAAAGATTAGACTTTTGAGCGATGGAAATAGGTCATGTGATGGATCTAAATAATATCAGGGTAAGAAGGGAAGCACACATGAAGCGATCATGCATAGTGTCCACAGTACAAGTCTCTGGAGACAGTGTTATGATCTGGGGTTGATCAGTTACTCAGGTCGAGACTCAGCAACGTATGTGGCAATAAAATTAAGTCAGCTGACCACCTGAATGTACTGAATCACCAGGAGATACATTTCTTTTTTTTTTGATTTTACTATTTTTTTTTTTTGGATTTTTACCCGATTTTTCTCCCCAATTTAGTCGTGTCCAATTCCTCCCAGTCACTAGGGGGCTCCCACATTAAGCTTCTACTACCATTCAGCCGAGAGGGACGCAAACTATCACGTGTTTCCTCCGACCCACGTGATGTCACCGACCATCTTTTCGAGCTCACTCGGAGGACATCGCTATCCGCTCCCTCCGCTTACGTGAGCTCACAGACGTCCCTGATTGGCTGTAGAGCCGTGATTAATGTGAGAGCACTAAGTACCTCTCATCCCTCCCCTCTGAGAGAAGCTCAGCCAATCAGCTCGCACTAAACCTCCGGCTGCGAGAGGTTACAGCATCACCTGGGAATCGAACCAGCGATCTCCTGATGATAGGGTGAGCACTTTACCACTGCGCCACTCAGAGGCCACGGAGATACATTTCTAAAGAATTTAGTAATCAAAAACTAAAACAGCAACAAAAATCTAATACCTATAAATAAAAGATATACATATATTTTAAGTAAATATTTTACAGATGAAAATTCACAAACCTTTAATGACCTTAAACATGTTGGTAATTTTGTTTTTTGATTTATATATATATATTTATTTTAAGTAAAATATAAACATTTTAATTTAACTGCCACAAAAATAAATAAATAAATAAATAAATATTTTTTATTACATATTTTTTTACTTATATTTGAAGATTTGTTTTTTTAATTATTTATACCAATTTAATTCCAAGTAATTTTTGTACAAAACATGCTGGATATAACCGCCAATAAATTTCCAAGTCAAACTCCTGGAAATACATGAAACGACGTTAATCACTTTCAGCTTTTTATATTAAGCTTCTCAAACTCAAACTCATCATAGTCACCTGACGCATCCATCCACACCTAGATCTCCGTCATCCATCACTATCTGTTGATTTTATAACCCGGTACACAAACATGACCCGTCTTTGTCTCCACATGGGGGTTTAATGAGGCAGAATAATGACGCCTGTATCTCTGACACCGATCTCTGCTCTACATCAGCTTGTCATTCACATTCCTGCTCAGTCGGCCGGCTTTGGAACGCTGCTGCTTATATGATTTGAATTTTTATTTGTTTGGTTTCACAGCTTCCAAAAGCCATTCTGGAAGCGGAGCTGTCGCGAACAGATTGTTGGTTTGCATGATTCCTTCTAATCGTTAGCAAAACAGAGATCCAGAGCCAGAGTTCCTGTTCTCTGTCTGCCAGAAGAGCGTTCTGGCGCGGTGAAGACTTTGAAGAACCTTTAATTGGTTTAAGTGGCTCCTTAAAAATAAGACACAGAATTATTTGACCCACTTAAGGTTTACAGCACGTCCAGTACCAGTCTGTCGACCTGGTCCTTTTTCCTTTCCTCAGTACTAAACACTGATAAAAATTGTGCTGATTTAGATCAGACTCCTTCATGCATAAGAAAACCACTTGTTAGTCAGATTTTTATTTGTTTGGTTTCGCAGCTTCCAAAAGCCTTTCTGGAAGCGGAGATGTCGCGAACAGATTGTTGGTTTGCACGATTCCTTCATGATTCCTTCCTTCAATTTTTATGACGGGTCATAAAAATGGTTCTGATTTAGATCAGACTTGTTCATGCAGTCCTGTATAGAATCAGACTGGATCAGATGGCCACTCGTGTTCTCTTTAACACACACTGCTCAGGAAAGGTGTATTTTGTTTAGTATGGTTGTTTTTCTTGGATCAGACTAATAACTAAAGATCTATGTTTGTATTGGACTTGATTAGTCCATTTCTTGTGTTTTTCAGATCAGACTATGAGGTAAGATTCATTTCAAGTCAGACAAGAAAGAATACTGTTAGTGTTAATACTGTTATTTTCAAACTGTAAAGTTTATATTAGTTTATTTTTTAATTTATTTAGATCCATTACTATTTTTCTTTTTTATATTATACAGGAAGGTGCAATATATATATATTTTTTTAGATCAGACTAATCAGATTTTTAGGTGAGACTAATATATATACAGTGAAACCTCGGACGTGGTTTGCGAGTGTCCGAGTGAATAAATTTTAACTTGGAAAACGAACAAGTCTTGGTTTACGAGTACCGAGTATCATGTATCACGCATGAGCTTCTTGTTTTGACGCCGAGCGTCACGTGATCACAACTGAACCACAGGAATTGTGGGTAATCGTCTCCCCTGCTGGGTCTTAGTGCTCGTCTCTTACTGGTATAATCAACATCCATGCACGCGTGTACTGTTCATTATAACACTGTGACCACGTGTGTGTGTGTGCGTAAAACATATTTTATTTTGTGTCTGTATGTGTGTGTGTGTACAGCATGTGTGTAAAGCAAAAGCAAGTCTCATTAGAGATGTTAAGGATCCATTTTCTCCCTCTGCTCAAGGCTGCTCTTTGCCTGCTGTGTGTGTCTGTGTGTGGCGCATCATTGGACACCGTGCCACACACACACACACACGCACACACACAGGCCCCTCCTACTTTTGCCTTCACACACACACACACTCTTTCTCTCTGCTCTACACAGAAACACTACTCTGTCGCGATTATTTTCGATGGTAAAGTTCAGATTAATTTGTTTTATTTTTACTTTACAGCAGTGATTCCATTAGTGTGTCGCTCAGTCGAGTGTCATTAGAGAGATTTCTTGTTTATTTTTCCGAAAAAAAGTTTCCATTGTGTGTGGGTGTGTGTGTGTGTTTGTGAAAAGAGTGGAGGAAGGGTAACTGTGTAAGACGAGAGGGAGAGAGGGGAACTTACTTTAGATTCACACACACACACACACACACAGAGCGCCTGCATGCACAAACGGAAACACTTATCTGTCGGGATTTATTTTAACTTTTTTTTAAAGGTAAAGTGCAGATTAATTTGTATATTTATTATATTTTGTATGAATTTTTTTTTTTATGTATTAATTTTTTTGGGCTGTAGAACGAATAATTTGAGTTTCCATTATTTCTTATGGGAATTAAATTTGGTTTACGAGTGTTTTGGAATACGAGCCGCTTCGGGAACGAATCATGCTCGTAATCCGAGGTTCCACTGTATATCAAATTTATATTACATCAGATTAGTAAGTTTGGCTCTTTTCTGACCTAATGACTATATTTTCTTTTTATTAGATCAGAATGGTTAAAAAAATTAAAAATTAGATTAGTTTCAATAACTTGTTTCCTTTTTAGATCAGATAGATAAGATTTAGTTGCAAATGAGACTAGATTAAGTTGTTTGTTTCTAAGATCAGACTGGTACAGTTAAGTATGTAAGTAAGTCTTTTTCAGATAAGATTATTCAGGATATTATTATTTTTGAATTCTTTTTTCATTTTCAGTTTAGTTAGTTTTCAGTTTAGATCAGATTTGCAAAAGTGTTTATTTTCTTAAATCGGATACTAATACAGATGAATTCAGTTGCTTGTTTAGTATCAGGCCAGTTAATATGGGTCTCTTTAGATCAGACTGCGTAAAACTGGATATTAGATGTTTTTTTTTTTAGTATGGACTCATTAGTGAATTAATATCTTGCATTTGTTCGTCAGACTGCCTAATACAGTTCTGTTTAGATCTGCTGTATTAGATCCGCTTTAGATCCCAGTGTTGCTCTGAACAATCAGCGCTACTACAGAGCTTCACTCAACCACGATCATAAAGTCGGCTTTAACCTCTCTTTAGTTGTGTCGGACTCTAAAGACGTGTCCTTGGTTTTTCCATTGTTTTGCAAAATGTGTTTATTCTAAAGCTTCCAGTTGATTAATTAGCAAAATAA
This sequence comes from Clarias laeviceps, assembly GCA_030014305.1. Taxonomy (NCBI): domain Eukaryota; kingdom Metazoa; phylum Chordata; class Actinopteri; order Siluriformes; family Clariidae; genus Clarias; species Clarias laeviceps. Next base: position 27,605,427 of record JAQMYJ010000003.1, on the reverse strand, counting down.
TTATCTTGTCGAGTAAAATGAAAATGTTTCAAAAGGCAAAAGGGTGTAAGTAGTTCGAGTTATGATGGCATGAGAGCTTGGCACTGTTGCCTCGCACCTCCAGGGTGTTGAAGCTTCAGGTCTGTGTGGTGTGTTTCCTCAGGGCACTACGGTTACCTCCCAGTTGACATTTCTGAATTGCCCATAGTATATGATTAGGTGTGTGTGTGTGTGTGTGTGTGTGTGTGTGTGTGTGTGTGTGTGTGGGCGTGCCCGTGCTCTGTGATGGATTGGTACTTCCAGTGTGTACCCCACCATGTGCCCATGAGTTCCCATGATGGCACTGAAGTGTAGTAAGATTGTTTATGTAAAACATGTCTATTGTGTTATTTATTGTGTGAGTGGAATCAAGTTTTCATCAGCTTGAATTTGAGCAACACATTTTCGTTTTTCCAGCACATTATCATCCTGTGCTGTGGATTTCACTGATATCGAACAACCAATAGACCGGATTTCAGCTGGTGTTTGATGAATTACAGGAGGATCACGAGTGCTGTTTTTGCCTTTATTGATTTCCTGAATCGATCCTGTTTCATGAACGATTAGTGTGTGACATCATTGATGACACAGCAGACAGGTAACAGTAATAGCGTGGCTGTGTCGGAAATGACCTGTAGGATTAGACGTCTAGCGGTCAGGATTGTGATGTAAATGCGGACATGATGACGAGTCTATAATGGATAAAGATGCGATTTCTTTTTTTTAGATTGCTTGTAAGAGTGGTCCACAGAGCATCTGACTGAGACTGGCCATGTTCGTTAACATTTATATAGTCATGATCCATACACTACAGGTTCTCTCTTTTTTATTTGACATTTTTTACTGAGCTTTAAAGGAGAAATAAGTGAACATATGAAAAATGAGTAGGAAAAAAACATGGACCATCAATAAAAGTGACTGATTGTTACTCTAAAGAATGTCTCTCTTTTTTTTTTTTCCTTTCCCCAATGAGGCCTTGCCCCCGCTGCCTCTTGAGCTTTCTCTCGGGTTTTGAAAAAGCCTACAATCAGAGAGAAATAAAGTAGAAACGTGAAGGAGAAAAGACCTGAAGAGAACAGAACCTGATTGCAGAAACCCCCCTAAAAAAGGAAAAAAAAAGAGAAAAAAAATCAAAGGAAATATAAAAGACATTAAAAGAACTTTTCGCTTATCAAAGCCTGAGGGAAAAAAATACTTTTGAGATTAAATACCTTTGAGTGACCTGTGTAATTATAACTAAGTCACAAATATTCCGTAATTATATTAATTGTATTTTTTTTGCCAGCCCCTGACAGACGGATATTATTTTGCTGTTAATTACTCCACAGTGAGGAAGTGAGATTAACGACTCGCGAAAACACAAAGCCTTTAGACTTCTTTAGTCACTAATTAAAAATATGCATCTATAATTAGGATGGAAAATCATCCCTTAATGAAAAGCCTTAAGCGAAATCCACAACGTATGAAATGTTCCCCGGACAACGTTTTGTAAGTGCACGTGTTCGGAGAACTATTACAGGGCTGCGTTTAATACACTTTTAATAGCTTAATGCGGATACTCAATACCGAAGGTCCAAAGGTGTGGGGTTTTTTTTTTTCTGCTGAAAAAAGAGAAATATAAGATGTTCTGGTGGTCATAGAAACTCTACAGCAGGTCATCACACCATCTGCATGTTGATTATTTTCCTTGAACAGCGCAACAAGTCCAGGTTTTAATGAGCCATCCGGCCAGTAAGAACACTTATTAAGACAAGTAGGAGCTGGAGAAATGGCAGAGCTCAAAACAAAAGGTGTAGAAGGTGAAATTCAGGAGAGTTCCTCTTGGGGAAAGAAGAATCAGTGCTGTGACCCCTAAAGCTGAAACTCTACCGGAGCGACAGCATCGATCTCCTGCAAAAAAGAGCAAAATACTACAGAGAGAGATTTAGTGTCAGTCAGAGGAGAAGTCTGGGAAGAATGAGAAATTAAGCTATTGTCCAACTTGAAAAGGACTTTACTCTTCAGCAGCTGGTCCATTTCACAGGAAAGGAATAGAAATGGCTGTGGGTTTGTGGATAGAAACTGTGTTGACGTCCTCACTTTGGCTGTCACATTTTCCCAAATTTTTTGAATGGATTTAATGATGTTTCGGGTGTTGGCTTAGTGATTATCACAGTGGCCTCCAGGTTGGGGGGGTCAAATCATTGAATGATGATGTCCTTTATGTGCTTGGTGGGTTTCCCTCAGTTTCCTCCCACTGTCCAAATACTTAATTGCCCATAGAGTGCTAGTGTGTGTAAGTGTGTGTGCGCTTGTGTCATTCCAGGGATTGGCACCTTATCCAGGGTGTAACCTGGGATAGACTCTAAGCCCTGTGCAACCCTATGCAGGATGTGCAGAAACGCTGATGTTGTTAATCAAACCTCAAAAGCAAGAGAATATCAGCATCTAATTATAGCATTTATGGCTGAGTTCAATTCCAATCCAGTGACCAAAACCCCACTGGATGCAGGGTTGGTCCCAAGCCCGGATAAAATGGGAGCATCAGGTGTCAAGGTGTGTGCAGATACGATCGTTTAGTGACATCTTGACAGGAGCATCTTGAACACTTAGGAACATGTGTGTTCATATTGAGATCATGTGACATGTACATTGCACACCTAGCAACAGCATTGTAATAATTCTACGATGCAGTACCTGTTGTTAAGAAAAGTCAAATGAAAAGTAAGAAAGTAAAAAAGAAATATGTTGGTGAAAGTACAGGTGATACTTTTTCTGCATGCATCTTGTAAGGAAGTCACACTGTCAGCAAGATACGACATTAAATTTGAAACTTGTCGCTTGTTTGTTAATTTAAGATCAATTAATATAATGTTTATTGAAATGAAATAATCCAATTCATTCGATATATTTCCCTGTATTTATTTATTTATTTATTTTATTTTTTTGATAGTACTGTACTGTTCCTGATCATTTTTTCCTACTTTTTTTCCGTTACTTTCGGCTCATCTGCATGCAGGTAGCGAGCACTTGAGAGATATAGAGCACTTGTGTTAAAATATTCCTGAGTGTTTTGCATGATACTAAGCAACTCAGGTTCTGCTTCATGTTTTAGAGAATTTTGCTGTTTCTTTTTTTTTTTTGAGAGAGAGAGAGAGAGAGAGAGAGGAAGAAAACAACACAGGGTTGAGATGTTCTGTGTGAAAGCACTATTTTTCTTCAGCGTAAGATGGAGGAGCTGATAGGAAGAGGATGTTCCGACTTGTAGCCGCAGTGTGATAAGTGAAGAAGCTCTGGTGCTTTTTTTTCTTTTTTTCTTTTTTTTTTGGGTGGAAAGACGGAAAAAAAGGTTATTATTTTTATACATATATTCCTGAGATGCAAAGAAGGCTTGAAATTGGTGATATGAGTATTTTTCCCTCTAGACGTTCGGAGTTAAGAGTTTATTTGAATCCAGTGCAGAATTTCCCTTAAGTACTATACAGTATTTCAAGCCAGAGACGATCATTTGTGGTCTGAATAATCAAGCTATCGTGTTTTAAAGAAATATTTTGCATTTTCCTGTAGCTACTTATACCAGGTTTGGATAGGAATGCTCATTAGATTGGTTAAGATGTCCAGATTTGTCTTTTTAGGTGTCTCCATTTCTAACCTACCACTGTGGTTTAGTTTAGGTGTTTTTCCCCCATTCTTTTTTTTTTTTTTTTTTAATAAAGATGTTCTCCACAGGAAAGGAGAAAGACAGTGAACCAAATAGCGGACTAGCAAAGCTTTGGGCGAACACCATCGTTTATCATTATCTATGACAGCTAACAGCTATCAAGTGCTTCCAAGTGGTGTTGCACTGGATCCTCTACATTGCCTGCTTCACACACACACACACACACACACACAGACAAAAACCCAGCAGTGTCTCAATTACCTGCAGAGACTAAAGAACAAAACCAGTCTTTAGCATCCTGAGCCAGATTGTTGTTATGGTCACCGCAGCATCTCGGAATGCATAAAGAACCCATCGGAGAACATCTTCACAGTCTCCATTCAATCCATAAAGCATTGATGGCCTCCCACTCATATCATGGATTATTTACTCTCTTACTTTCCAGCAGGAAGTACAAGAGCATCAGGGCTACAGCCTCCTCGCAGAGTTAGTCAGGTTGCTCAACACCCACCTCTGCATTCACACTGACTGACAGAGAAGAGAGTGACGTGATCCCACACACTCCAACATCATGGTCAATTACACCCCCTTGAATTCCCAGTTGAGATTTGACCTTGTGATCGTGATCGCCATCCTGATAATCCCTCTTTACTTTAACCTGACATGAACTGCCCTGCGTACATGCTGTATTGTGTTTTCCTGCACCTTACGCACACGCCTTTTTTCTCACTCTATAAATTCTTGAAGTTCTAAGTTCAGCCTGGTTTTTATATTGCATCTTTCACAATATAAGAATGATATTCTAGTAAAATAATATTTTGTTTATGTGATGTTATATGTCATAATGTATACGTTTTGTGCTTAACTACAGTTAACTCTTTAAGCTAGAGGGGAGTGTAGGAACTGGGATCCTTATTCACTGGGATCCAAATTAACTGGGAAATTTTGTACATTGTATTTTAGGATGAAATAAACTAAAATACAACCTATACAATAAGACATGGAATTAAAAATAAACATCAAATGTAGGGATCTGTGGTATTAGTCAGACATCTGTTGGACAATTTGTAGGGTTGGGAAACATTTCTATGTGAATGGATGGCTTTGTTGATGAGTGTCTGTGGGATTGGGCAGAATCTCCTTTGGGAGTTGGGAAGCATTGATCAGAATTCCATCAAGAGTAAGCTGGATTGGTCAGAAGTCCTTAAAATTGGGCTGGATTGGTCAGAAATCCTTAACAAATAGGGTTGATTGGACAGAGTTTCTTTATAAATTGGTGAATTGGTCGTTGCTCCTTTAACAAATGGGCTTGGATTGCTCAGGAATTCCTAAAATTGGGATAGATTGGACAGAATGCCTATACAAACAGTTGAATTAGTCAGTGGTACTGAATGGTGGATAGGTCTTCAAAAGTAGGCTGGATTGGTTAGAATTGCTTAACACAAGGGCTGAATTCCTACGAATTTTATTTGAATGTGTTGAGAGTGTCATATTTCCTGTAAAAATGGGGATAATTGGTTTTTCAAATTCCTTTTAAGGACAGATATAATTGGTTAACTCTTTTTGGGGAGTCTGTAGGATTGGAAAAAGAGACTGAGGAGGATTGATATTAGATGAATTTTTTCAGGAGTGAGTGGGTTTAGTAAAACTTTTTTTTGTGGAAGCAGGCACAATTGGTTAGTGTTCCTTCAGAAGTGACTGGGACTGGTCAGACTTCAAATAAAAAGGGAGAAGGACTGGTCATAAATTCACAATTGGAGAGACCAGGAGCGGTGAAATATACTGAAAGAATCCCAGGACTTGGTCAGATATTCCTGTGAGGACAAGACTGCAGAAAATTCATTCGAGAGCAGAAATAATTGGTCTAACTTTTTGGTGAGTAGTCATAATTGGTCATAGTCTGTTCCATAGTCTATGCGATTGGCCAAAAGTCTTTTAGAGACAGATAGAATTGGTTAAAATATCAGTAGCTGTGGGCTGGTCAGAATTCCTCTCAGAAAAGGCAGAAATGGGGTTAAAAGTCATTTGCATACCTACGCCTTCCACAGTAGTTTGGCAGCAGTTCTCGCTACTGCAGTATCCATGCTTTTGTCAAACCTATCAATCTTCCTTAAGGTATGTTTTAGCATGTCTTACTCTTTTTGCTTTCTCAACTAAATAACTACCTCCTGCCTCAGGAAAATGTCTGAATCGGTCAGATACACATGCCTGATGATGCTTATTTAGGTTGACGTTGTCATGGAAACAAGCTCCAGAAATGGTGGGAGGATAATGACAGGCAGCACTCGTGTTACTTACTGGATTGTAAGAGTGAATGGCATGTAATCATATTCTTAATACTTAAACACACATGCGTTCTGAGGATATTTCATTTCCTCCTTGTGCTCCTTGTGTAATGCAGACTGCATTCATGGAAGAAAAGGGGAAGAATAAACTTAGCTGGAAAAGGAGCATCGAGAGATAAATTAAGTGGTACTGAAAAAACGTTGCTTTAAAATGAGGTTCAATAATTAGGACTGGGTCTCTTCTCTGTTATGATTTAAAAGTTGCATTCTGTATTCAGGAGGACAATAAATAGCGCCCTGCAAATCACAGGTTTATATCAATGCACTCATTTTACTACATTGTCATTTCGATAGCATCGTTTCAGCATCAGATTTAATGCAGGTGACGACCTTAAAACTTTTTATTCATAGTACCGAGTCGTGACCTTGAGACTTCACGCGTTCAAAGAGCACGGATCGACGGAGAGGGTTGAATTTCCTGTCGCATTGAGAAAACGTGAAAGAAGCGAGCCCTCTCCTAGACATCCGTAAAATCAAAGATATGCTAAATGCTTTGATGAAATATGCATCATGAAGATCCCGTCGATGCGTGGGTAAAAATGTTGACAGCAAAAAGCACTTCAGAAACTTCGCACCATTGATGGGTTGTAATGTGTCCTTGTAAGATTTCTACATGTAACTAGTGCAAGAAGAGGATAAATTTCAGGACATTTTTAGGAAAAGTGTCAAAACCTTTGTTCTTAGGTGCTAAATAAGGGTTTAATTATCTCCAGGATTAGACGGTTTAGATTGGAAAATCAAGGCAACAATCAATTACTATTAGTAATTACTAATGAATTACTAATTATTAACAAATTAATAATCAATTACAATCAAAACAAGGACAGACAACTGCTCTTTCTCTCATTCACTCACTCATTCTCTATAGGGCTTATTCTGTACAGGGTGGCAGGAGGCCTGGAGCCTATCCCAGGGGACTCAAGGAGGGGAACACCTTGGATGGGGTGCCAGTCCAATCCAGGGTACAAGCACAAACTCTTACTCACAAACTACGCACAATTTGGGAATGCCAGTTAGTGTAATCTGCATGTCTTTGGACTGTGGAATGAAACCGAAGTACCCGGAGCAAATCAGCCAAGCATGGGGAGAACACCAAACCCTCGACTCTGGGGGTACAAGGACACAATGCCGACTGCTGTGCTATAATGCAGCCTGGATGTTGGCCATTTCAAAGCTGCTAACTGTAGTAAATATCGTATCATATATCGTAGCAAATTTTGTGGTATTAATAAATATCAAAACAATCTAAATTGCGGCCTGAGAGTTACACTCTTAATCGCAGTGGCATGATATCCAATAACGTTTACCGTGATTTTTACATTGTAGTTCTGCAATTTTACATCAGAGTACGGTAGTATGAACTAGTGCTCTAACCTCTACCACAATAAAAATCCGCAGAAGATCCAATAGATGTAGATCTCTAAAATGATTTGTGCCACAAGTCCCGCCCCCTTACCAACACCTCACATCCTCATAAGTAGACGACTCATGGAGCAATTCTTTTCAGGTAAATAAATAGTGTTTAAAGTAAAAACAAATGACCGAAATACGTAGAGCGTTCAGAAGCATTCAAACACTCCTGATAGTTTTCATACATTTCCTATTTCACTCACTCACTCACTCTATCTTCTATACCGCTTTATCCTGTATTCTGGGTCGCGGGGGCCTGGAGCCTATCCCAGGAGACTTAGGGCCCGAGGCAGGGTGCACCCTGGACAGGGTACCAATCCATTGCAGGGCACACACACATTCACACACTATACAATTAGCCTACCTTATCTTTGGACTGTGGGAAGAAACCGAAGTACCTGGAAGAATATCTACCTGTTTTTGTTTTTGTTTTTCACATATAACTCACGTGAAAAAAAGAAAAGGAAAACAAGAAAAAAAAAATTGGCAGACTTTTGTTTTTGAGAAAACATTATGGAGAACATTAATCCCGGTCCAGAGTGTTTCTTGTGCTAATGTTGACCTTTTCCGTCATGATTAGCACAGCAGCCTGTAGTGCCGCATGCTCCACATTTATAGTCCACGCTATCTCAGAAGTTCTGTATCTGTTACAGGATAAGGAGTTCTTTAGATCTGTACCATTTCTTTGACACCATGCTCTAAACGACCTTAAAGATTAAGAGGTTTTCATAGCAAACATTTCCTTATGAGAGGATCTGCATGACTGCTTGTCGTAGCTGTTTAATATTCTCAGCGGTCCCTCAGACTGTCCCTGTGTGCCTTTATAGCGATACAGAAAGATGGCTCTGTCCCTTTTAATGAGCTGTTTTTATAGAGGAACAAAGTAAGTCTAGAGCACTTCCAAACATCGCAAATAAACAGGCTAAAGCTCAGTGGCAATTCTAATGACTGCAGGAAAATATATTTGCACTCTTTTTCCTAAATCAAGATGTACAAAGGCATGCTTGTTTATAGTATGGTTTGATACAATGAGCCGACTAAAGGCTAACTGTCTGAAAAAGTCAGGGTTATATTCTGAGTGCTTGGTTTAGCGCTAGTTCACACTTGGAGGAACCGTACTGAAAATCACATGGGCTAAAATGGAACGCCTTGGGTAATGTGTTAATGTTTATACTCCAAAACCGCTAGCTAAATCATTATCTCCTAGCTAGCTGCTCGCTTGGCAGTTGAGGTCTAGCTAGCAGTGCTAGGCAAAGTATACAAGTCCTGTACTTGAGTAAAAGTAGAGATACCCCAGGTAAAATATTTATCAAGTAAATGTAGAAGTCATCAGCCCTCATTTGTACTTAAGTAAAAGGACAAAAGTACTGATTCTGAAATTTACTTAAGTACCAAATGAACTGAGCTTGTAGTAGCCTTTAAGTCACAGTAAAAGACTCTCTCTGTTTGTTGTTTTGTCGCTGTCTGAAACAATCTCCACTCCAGATCTCAAACACCAATTGAGTGTTTTTTTTTCAGGACGGAAAAACACACAATTATCTATAATAGTCAGCAGGTGGCGATATTTTCACATGCTGGTTTTGTAACACAAGGCCATGCAGAAATGTAGTAAAATAGAAAGTACAGAAATTTGTTGTAGGATGCAGTGGAGTAAAAGTGAAAAAAATATCCACTAATACAACTTCTCAAGTACAGACAAGTGAAATATGTACTTAAGCACAGTGATAAAGTAAATGTACACAATTACCGTTTACCTCTGCTAGCTAGCATTATGCTATGTTAAAACTTATTGACATTAGTAAACAGTTTTTTTTTTTGTTTGTTTCTTCCTTTTCATTTTGGAATAGCAAGACAATAAAAAAAAAATATTTTTGAAATAGTTTGTTATTATTGCTGTTACCATGGAAACAGTAACGCATCAGAGCGAGCGGCATTAATAACCGTAATGAACCTGTGACTGCAATGAATCGAACAAATCAGGGTCGCCTGACCAGTGACTTTCAGCAGGCTCTGTGATGTGCATCTCTCGGGTCCGTGGCTGAGAAGGCGGTGGGCGTTCGGCAAACACATCATACATCACACACTCCGCAGAGCTTCTGCTGCACAGCTCGTAGATCATGGCACTGTTCCTCCGAGTGTGTCATCATGTCACATTTATTCAGTGAGCAGGCGTCTGTGTGGAACAGCACTGCTGGATAAAGAGATTTCAAGCCTTGCTTGCTGAAAGAGAGAGAAAGAGAGAGAGAGAGAGAGAGAGAGAGAGAGTAAACAAGCATGTTCTTTATATAAGAACTGGATATGTAACAATTGACTTTTTCTGTTTCAGAAGACAGGAAATCATTAATGTGTCAAAACTGTCTAAAATGTCATGTTGTAAGTTTAAACATGGTGTGTGTGTGTGTGTGTGTGTGTTTGCGTGTGTGTGTGTGTATAATCTAAAGAATGCGAAGCCGGTCAAAAGCCAGCACTTAATTTCCGAACATCGTAAACAAAGCGCCCGGGTAATTACGAGGAAATGAAAACATCTCATACGTTAGAGATTACAGGTCAAAGGTCAGAAGCATGACTCTGAATACCGAACGTCTCGGACCGTCAGCTTGAATTATGCATTGTGTTTTTTCTAATCAAGATAGTTACAGTAGTCGTGTCTTCTTGGTAAGTCGATTAAGTCGCGGTGACAAGGACTGCAAATTCCTGTGCATGTATCCGCATCGAGTCATCAGACGAGCACAAGTCGATGCATTATTAATCCAGATGTACAATATTATTAGATACTATGTAACTGTGTTATTTTTTATTCATTTACATACACCTTGTTTTTTTTTTTTTTTCTTTAAATGTCCTTTCAAGTATAAGCAAGGAACAGTCCATCTTGTTTTGTTCCACAACTAACGAGAGCTACAAAGGCTGAATCCCAAATCCCTCTCTAACCCCTGATCAAGGGCACTACTTGGTTTGTGGAACTAGGGATTGTAAACCCTACATAGTGCACAAGCTTTCCATTTAATGCTAGCAAATGCCAACAAATCCAGGAAGAATCACATATTTGTACAGCGTCTGTGTCATGATAACGTTCTGGTAACAAACTAAACTTCTGCATAATTAACCTCCTTGTTACCTTACACACTTTTTTCTCTTTTAAATACGTTACGCAAGTCCAGCAAGACACACAGCGTATGAAAATAATCAGCAGAAGCTATTGGTTCGCTAGGTTACTTTATTTTTGGATGTGACGATGGTCACTGGTGGTTATCAGGTGATCATTCTGTTATTGTTTTCGGCTCTGAAATAAACCTCGAACGCAATTATCAGTGGAAATACACAGCAGCCTGTGACTGACATCATGGTAGTGGAAAAAAAGAGGGATGAAAAAAGGCAATAGAGAAAAAGACCAAGGCACAAGGATCTGATGGACCACACCAGAGTTGAAGCGGTGTTGTCAGAAACAATTAGAGAAACCGGTGGAGTAAAGATAAAGACAATTACAGATAAGATGAAGCAACAATGTGACTGCTTGAGTAATTACACTAACTATCAACCAAATACCTGCGTTTTATCCAGTTCGAGTTACATTCGATCTTGTTAAAGTTAGTTCAGTCAGAGATTATCGTTTCTATAGCAACAGCTCCTTCACAGGGATGTGTCCACATAAACATGTTGATCCATCAGGACGTTTATAAGGCATGGAAGGAGTCTCCAGTGTCAGAAAGGTAAAGCTTTAACTGAGAACACACCAGTTGATACCTACTATTACATCAGTGAGAACAGGAACGAACGTGTTTTTATATGAAAAATAACGATAACCGGATAAAAAGTACAACATCTTATTCTTTAAAAAATAACAGCACTATGATAAAAGAGCCATGAAACACTTGGGGATTTAGTCTGTGGATAGTTTTCTCTAGAAGAGCACATCCTCAGCACATCATGTTGGGTTTTATTCCCTTTTTGTTGTTTGTTTTTCGTTACCTAAGATGTAATTTCAGTCCCGCGGCAGAGCGAGCGACATCCAGAGCCTGAGAGTCAGAGCGAGAGCAGGATATGATTCACGAGGGAAGTGTGAACGATCTGATACAGGTTTCTGAGTCTGGAGAAGCCGAGTGCTGGCTAAAAGCAGATTTAGCTTCAGCAGAACGTTTCTCTGCCAGCGTCTGAGCTCACGGAGGAGACGCCTGGTGTTTGGCAAAGAAAATCATTTGCTCTGTCTGCACTGTCACAGCTTCTGCAGAATCCAGCATGTCCTTCTCCTAAACTGCAGTCAGAGGATCTGCGGAGAGAGAGAGAGAGAGAGAGAGAGAGAGAGAGATGAAGAGTGAATATGAATGAAGGAACGATGGATTTGTATTGTGTCAAAGAGAGGCTTAAAGAAATCTACAGGACAATAAAAGTTCTTTTTCTTCAAGTTATATTCTCCAGAAATGAATTCAATTTAAGTTTCAGCTGGTGCTCTCTCTCGCTCTCTCTCTCTCTCTGATGACAAAAATGACAGAAAAAAGAAAGAGAAAATAAAGAATAAATATATGCACAATAAATAAGAAAGAAATAAAAGGGAAAATAAATATAAAAATTAAAAAAAAGGAAGAAAAAACTAATTTAAGGAAGAAAAGGACACGAAAACAGTTAGACAGCAAAATTAGATAAATGCAGTTTATTATTAATCAAAAATGAAATAATTTTTCCCTGACACACACACACACACTTTTCAGATCAAAAGCTGACGCATCCTGATAGGCTAATCAGCTCTTTCATCAGTCATGTGATCAATTCAGCAAAAATATATGCTGCGCAAAATAGCGGCTTCTGTGTGTGAACTTGATGTGTTCAGTGGGTTTGTGGAGAATTTTGAAGCCAAGCAAAGATTTTTTACTCTGCAGTTACAGTCACTCCAGCTGTAATGGAATACAAGTTCACATCACGTAACATCTGCAGAGTGTTCTGTGGAATAGAGCCGAGTGAGATTTGGATGTTTAAACACCATGTGGGACGTGGAAATGGTGACGTTAGTCTGTAGTGCAGCTCCCTGTCTCACTTCCACATCAATACGTCCATTTATTCCTCTTTATCCTGGATGAGGCTGACGATGCTATAAAGTTTTTGGATTGTTTATAATGTTTCTCATCATCTTCAGTGATCTTTAATTAAAAAGGTTTGTAACAAAACTCGAACACTTTTTCCTTGATCTAATTTCTTGACACTACTTCCCCATTCGACTTCACCATCCAAGCATGAGTTTGCTGTATTTTAAATTAAAACTCAACCAAGATACTATTGATACTAAATCACATACTTAATTAACTACAAACACAACTAAACACTGATTTATACATTGGGACAAAATGTACTGTAGAAGGTGGATTCAGAGCGTTTGGAAAAAATTAAATCACACAAAATTCACACTAAATATATACTGTATTTTCATGTTTGTGTTTTTTAACACCATTGTGATCCAAAGAAAACACTCATGTTGTAACGCTGCGGGTCGCGCGAGGGCCAGAGCCGCGCATAAACTGTTCAGAACGGGCAGATCCACAGGCTGCTACCATGCGGAGTTCTGAACAAAGGCACGGCCATTTATACACGCGGTCGCCAGGCAACGCCGCCGTCAGGCAATCAGACTGAATGAGCCGCACCTGACGGCGTGTTTATATAAAGGTTCGTGAAGCCTCGGTCTCCTTAAAACGCCGGCGAGAGAGAAAGAGAAAGAGAAAGCGTCACGCATCCGTGTAGCGTTCGCTCTCGGGTTAAATATAAAGTTTATACAAAAAACACAAACCCTCTCTCTCTAATGAATCCTCTGTAAGTGCAAAGGCCCCGAGAGGATATTAGTTTTTGTTTTAGTTTCCAGAGCCCCGTCCGTTCTCGCGTAGACGGCGGAGTTTTGGTTATTTTGTGTTTTCAGTTTTCTTTTGTTTCCTTTAAGTTCCTTAATTAATAATCCCACGCCATCTCCAAACGAGAAGGTCTTCCCGTGCCTGTCATAAGCACTTTCACAAACTCCTATTTCGTTGACCCCCCTAAAGTCCTGCGTCAGGGCTCTTATAAAACATCTCGTGGTGCGGATCTCCGTATACATACAGCAACACACGGAAAATATGTGACCCAGCTAAAGTTGTGTTCAAACCCAGCCTCCTTTTTCCCTTTAGGAGGTTTCACATATTGAAACAGAGTCACATATTGTCTATCAGTTTGCAATCTTGCATCAGCTTACTTTATGTGAAATAGTTTTCTCCTCAAAAATGAATGCAAAAAAAAATAAAAAATCATAAATAAATAAATAGATAAAAGAAAGAAAGAAAAGCTGACAGATAGAGAGAGAGAGAGAGAGAGAGAGAGAGAGAGAGATTCAGTGAGATGAGATGAGGCACACAAAGTTCTTCTCAAACAGGTAACAAAAAGAGCTGGAATGTGTTTAAAGCTCATAGAGACCAGTGTAGAGAATAAATAAAGTGGAATTAAAACAGGCTTTAATGTGGTGTGTGTGTGTGTGTGTGTGTGTGTGTGTGTGTGTGTGTGTGTGTGTGTGAAAGTGGATCTGGATTAAGACTCTGAAACGCTTCACTCTTCTGTTCCCAAATTCAATTCAATTCAATTTTATTCAATTTTAATTATATGATGCTTTTAACAGGGTCATTGTTGCAAAATCTGCTTTCCGTAATTTTTTGATTCAGTAAATGAGTTTGAAAAAGATGAGGAGATACAGTGTGTCTAAATCAGAATGATCAGATAGTCCCTGATGAACGAGCCGAGGGTGACGGTGCTGAGGGAAAAACTTCCTGAGATGGTAACAGGAAGAAACCTTGAGAGGAACCAGACTGAACAGGGAACCCATCACCATCTGGGTGATAACAG
>JAQMYJ010000003.1:27560789-27576489 GCA_030014305.1 Clarias laeviceps | reverse complement strand
AATATATATATATATATATATATATATATATATATATATATATAGCCAACAATTCCCATTTTAACGAATTAAATGAACACATTATTAATCTTATTTACAGGTGAAATATTTGCAATTATATATTTGTATGATTTTTTTTTATTTCAGTCTCACACCTTGCAACCAAACATAGATTAAAACAAAAACAAAAAAAGTTACTGTATATCACAGGTTTTTATCTACTGTCAAACAAAAAGCAGCGTTGTATTCCTATAGCATTATGGGTATAAAACCATTGACACTTATTACTGATCCTACAATACTTTCAGAAAAAACTCTCTGATGGAAAAAATATAATTATTTCAAATAGCGTAACGAATGCCATTGATTTAAAAAGCAATCAGTGCAGGAGACACTTTTTTGTCGAAAGCAGGATGCCTCTTAAAGAATCTCGATAAGCACGGCACTTATTTATATGCTAATTCTCACAGGAAGTGGATCAGGCATTGGTGCTCTTAAGTTGAGTGGAGATGAATCCAGTGTGATTCAGCTTCCTGCTGAACTACAGCTTCAGAGTCTAAAGCGAGAAAGAAACTACGCAAGATGCATTACATGAAGGAGAATAAATTACTGTTTTTAGCTGCTTCAGTGTGGGAGGAGTCACATTCAGCTTTCCCATGGACTTTACTTTCATAAGCAGCTTACATTCATTCATTCATTCATTCATTTATTCATAGATCAGATGCTTACTGAGTGAGACAAACCTATCAAAGCTAAATAGTGCTAATTAGCCCAATAACCTCAGGAAATTATTTACTGGGCAAGAATCCTCAATGCCTAGCCAGTTATGTTACTGGAACCAATGCTAGTCTAACCTAGCTTAGCTAGGAAAAGACTTAGCAAAGCTTACAGTACCTCAGTATGTGATGCTATTTATGTATTTATTTTTATTAAATGGGAGACTAAATATGCTTTGTTTCATATTTAACTCCAGCATACTTTAAGGTTTAATTGAGGCAATGATTCTCATGCTCAAGTTTAACACTGGGTTGCTACTCAATAGAGCTAACTGTCGGCCTGGTAGAAGAGGAACTGAAATGATGGTCGATAGTTTTACCTACATTGATAAACTGCTTGACATGTTCTGAAATGTAAATAAAAGAGACTAAGATAGCTGACTTTTTTGCTAAATGAGCTAATCAATGTTATTTGCTAACACAGGACGTGCTGTATCTTTTTAAAATACATAAATACTTGTTTGTATACAGTATGAAACATACAGTATATTATTTATTGCAACAATCTAAATAGTTTTCTATATTTATGCCATTACTTGTTGACATTTGTTTTTAGATTAAGTACTAAGTAACATGTGCTAATAAACATGGTGTTGCTAAACAATTGTGCTAAGATAACAATGGTTTGGGTTGACCATAAAATTATCCAGTAAAGGCTATGCTATCAAAGTTGGTGGTGGCTCTACTGATAGGATAAAGATTAAGTAATTGTAATGTTTTTGGCTTTTAAATTTAACACATGCTTGTTCACACCAGAGGCAATTCTAGTGTCTTTTGGGGCCTGGGGCAAAAAAAATTGTAGAGGGCATCTCAAACCAGCATTCATCACAATTATCTTATTAATAATAAATAAGCACTCCAGGGGCCTCCTACTGGCCTGGGGCCCCGAGCCGTTGCCTGTTGACAAGCAGTGCCTCTGGTGCGCACCAATGATTGCTCAAAATGTTTTATGGTTCCCACGATAACTGGACCTTACTGTATAGTAGCAGTTTATTTCCTGGATTAAATCTTCAACCTCACCAATTAACAAGGTTCAGTGTCTTATTTTGTTGGGACGTTCCTGGTTTTAGTGCACTTTTTTGGTCATCCTGTCAACAGTGAGGTGCCTCACTGTGGTTTGTCTTGTAGTCATAACTCTTCGACATAATCACACACTTCCATTCGTAGGTCAGAAAGCTGATAATCCCGACAATCTTAAAGACGACTTCCAGTCAGTAACAATTTATTTTAATACTTTTAAGTCTATTAAAGTGCATTAAACGATCAAAGTAACCTCGGTTAATGTCAGACTGCAGGTTTTTGATATTTCTTTTTAAAGCTCATTTTCAATTAATCTGTTATGCAGCATCTGGTGGCTCATTACGAAAATTAAATGCATAGGAATCGATTCCTCCTGCGTATTATCACCAAACATTATGAGGAAAACATTATAGAGGGTATTGATTTTGGCTTTAACTGCATTGCTCCCTGGGATACCAAGGTTTGCTTGCTGTGATGTATGATTGCTTGTGACAGTATCTGTTTTTCTTCTTTCTTTTCTTATGAGTGGTTTGCTAGCATTCAGCTTTAATCTGAGCTCAGACAGCCCCTATCTGGGAAACAAACAAATAAACAGTGAAACAAATGAATAAATAAAAATACAACCTCGTCTGAGTGTATGAGGCGAGATCTTAGAAACGTAGCAACCAAAACAATTTCATTTTCAATTCTTAATTTTCTAGAAACTAGGAAATTGGGCAATTAAGCAATTTCCTGGGGGCCTATACCAGGAAACACAGGGTGCCAGGTGGGATACACCATGGACAGGGTGTCAACCCACAAACACTCAGTCACACACTTCAGACAATTTGGAAACGAATAAGTCTGCAGCGCATGCATATGGGAGGAAACTGGAGTACTTAGAGGAAACCCAGCAAACCTGGGGAGAACCTGCAAGCTCCATGCAAACACACCAGAGATGAGATTGACTTCCCAAACCCTGGAGGTACGAGGCGTCAGTGCGAACCACTTAAGCCACTATTATAAAGAAAAACAATTCTCAGGTATTTGCCTAAAATATAATTTACAAGTGAGACATCTAAATGATTTGTTAGCTGTCTTTTCTCCAGCGTTTCAGGTTCGTACAGGCTGCCAGGTTCAAAAGCCACACTCTGCTTTCCAAGGGTCCCGGTAGACTCTTTATATAAACATTGTGGATTCCTGCCAGCCGAAATTCTTTTATCTGTGTAAAGGTGGCATTTCCAGAGTTAATGGATGGTTCGGCCCATTGATTTACCACGCTGTCATCCATCGTTCTGTCAAAGCACAAAAGAGACCATTCTGTAGCTAGAGATCGAAACGCCTGTGGATATTAAACCTGGAGAGACACGGAGAGCTTTTCAGCATCAAGTCAGTGCTGGGGGAGGTTTTTTCAGCAAGTGCCTGGCGGAGGCGAGAGGAGACAAAAGATTCACTCAGAGCCCGGCTGTGATTGTCCGAGTGGATTTGGAGCATCATCACTCAGTAGCCGTCTCTCACAGAATGGGATCTTAACAGGGAACAATAATCAGCGAAACACCTTTTCAACCACGCTCTTTCAGGTACCGATATAGCTATCAGGGAAGAGACAAGACGCTGATGAGCTTCAAATATGTGCAAAGTTCAAAGCACAGCCGTAAATCATCTTTATCTTTCAGTGGGTAACAAAGAACTGAATAATGCTTTATTGGACTAAGGAGCCAACAAAAGCCCTGTGGAGACTGGATTAGTTTTAAATGAGGAGGTAGAGTAGCATGTTTATTACCAAAGCATCTCTGGGATTTTCAGAATCTTTCATATTAGTAATTGTTTAAGGACTGCTTATGCACACATGCAAACAAGATGTAATATTTTACCTGTTATAAAAGTGCCAGTAGAAATAAGAGACATTTCTTGCACATTCTTACAGTACAATAGTTTGAAATCCACTAGGTGGCGCCGCTATCTGAGGTAGCATTGCTCTAGCTAAGTATCATCTCTGCCTAAAAGCTTTAGGGTCCCTTGTTCCATCATGAGCCCTTAGGGTTTGTTTGGAGTTTCCCAAGTTCTCATCACATTTCATGTGGGTTTCCACAAGGTTCTCCAGTTAATGTGTGCGTTCTCGTCTCATCATCAGTGATTCTGGATAAAGTTCCAGACTCACCACCGCTGACTATGATGACATGCTTGCTGAAGATAAATGACCATCACGAACATCATCAGAATCACTACCACATTTATTTATTTCTTTGATTTGCTAAAGAATTAATAGACTAACATGTAACTAAATTTTATTCATTTTGTACTCGTGAACATCTTCTCCATCATCTTCTCCATCATCTTTTTTCATCATCTTCCCCCTGCTGCCTCATTTTTTTTCATCTTCCTTCTATTTCATACTATCTCCTTTTTGTGTCTTCTTATCTTCATTTATCTGCTTCTTCGACAGTTTCACCCTCATCATCATCTTTTCCTTCATGTTTGTCTTTGTATTCATACTGTTTTTCTCTCTTCTTCTTCTTCTGCATAATTATATTGCTTTGTCTTTTTTCGTATTTTTCTTCCTCTGCATACTTGATCATCTCCCACTGACATGAACTGACGAACTCTGATTGATACACTCTGAACTCTCTTCTGTGCCAGTTGCTGTGTCTTTGTCTTCTCGTTTTCTGTCAGTGTATAAATAGAAGTCATTGTACAATAAACTCGTGCTGTCTGTTGCTCATAACGTCTCTGGCTTCCTGGAGAACAATTCACATAACATGTAATTGTTGAAGGACTTATTCAAAGCATTGTTGTTATTTGCAGATTTTTTTAATTTATTGGTTAAAGGCGTAGATTTATTTTGTTTTTGTCTTTTTGTCTCTGCCTCTGAACAATAGTTTCTCTTCTTCTTTGGTTAATCCCCCAACTCTTGACATCAATATGACAATAGGGAAATCAAGCAATGGAAATATTTAAAGATTTGTTCTATTGATTTCTTGCTGCACTGAAGAGAATAACAATGTCTGTATTGTCTTACAGCTCAGTGCTTGCAAGGAATTGTTCATTATTTTTTTGAAGAACGGAATAATGTTCTTTTTATTGTCTTAGCCGTTTGGTAGATTGATGCGACAGTGATAGATCAGTTGAGAAACGCAGTCCTGGTTGTCCATGTTGTAAATCTGTGGAGGATTCTGGGAAACGGTGGAGCTCGGATCGACACAATAACCTAAACCTGATAAAAAGGATATTCGTATTAATTGTTTTCATTGTCACTATTCACGGTGGTTGAACTGATTGGACGTATGCTCGTTATAGCTGAACGGTGCAGTACGTTATCTGTAACGAGGAGCCAGGTGAGGCTCTTACACACGGTGTAGCACGGCTGTTAATCATATCTACACTGCTGAGCTGAACAGTGAGTAAGCAGGATCATTTATCTCAACAGGAAATGAATAGCGTAATGGACTTGTGTGGAGCAAAGCCCCTAATGGCCTACTCTAGAACTTTCTTTCAACATTACACTGCTTTCCTGAACCAGCATTGTAAAGAATTTATAAAGCACCTCCACTCTACACATATACTGTATATGCTACTTTTTTTTTTCTTTCCTCGTCCGGTGCTCGCTCTCTCTCTCTCTCTCTCTCTCTCTCTCTCTCTCTCTGCTCGGCCCTTGGTGGCGCATAAATGCTCGTAAAGAGTCTCTGACACAAAACGGAGATCATGCCCGAGAGTGCACGAGCGTGGGCTGCTTTTCTAAAAAAAAAAAAAAGAAGGCTTGGTGCAATGTTCCCTGTTCTTTATTCTTTTTAAAAACAGACATCCTTTATGAATAAAGAATGCATGATAGTATGATGAATGTCCTTCTTTTTTAGCTCATTTCTTTCCTGCCTTATTATTATTATTCTATACTCTCTCTCTCTCTCTCTCTCTCTCTCAATACGTGCCCCCAGAGATCTTTAAAGATAAATGAGAGAGTCATTGTTTTGTGCTTTACAGTGCTGTTCTGTAGAGACCTTCAGGACAAGCACAAGCCACACAGTGCTTCTTAGTTTATCAAAATAAACACACCAAAGCAAGAAACACATTCAAATAAATTAAAAGTGCGTAATGTATTGTATATACAGTACAAGTTTTATACATAGAAGCAATAACACCTAATGTTAGGCTCCTGGGTTTTGCTTGAAAATAGAAAGAAGCAAGTGTGTCGAACTTACTAGAAGAACTCTGGAATATTCTCCAGCATGCTCAGTAAAACCTAACGGCTGTTTCAGTGTCACTTTGGCATATGAACTTTGGCTTGAGAACTAAAATTTTGCAAGAAATTCTCTTCGGATTGCAAAGATTTTTCAGCATACAATCCACCAAGCCTAGTCACGTGTACTTCCATTATGCATGTACATGCAGTTGTGCATACGTCCAGTTGCTGATTAAAAAAGACTTTGGACCCAAGAAAATGACCAAGAAAAAGAAAACAATGGCAAGAGGAATCATAAATTAAGGTTAAGTGAGGTTAAATGTCTGTTCATATTTTACTTCATTTACATGTTTTTTTTCTACATTTTTTGATTGTTCTTAAATATAAACATATGATTATGGTAATATTGGTAATATTTTTGGGTGGCTGGAACAGATTATCTGCATTTCTATATTATTTCCTATGGGGAAATGCGGATGGATTAAATTCACATGCTGAGGTGTGAATTTAATCCGTCCGCAGCTGCAGCATGTGAATTTAATCCATCCTGAGGCGAGTTCTTAAGGTGAAATTTCAGATTGCGAAACCCATTTTCCCGCAGGAAAATTTAGAAGAAGTGTCAAAACAAACAAATAAAATTTAAACAAGTTTAAAAATAGATACCTTTAAAACATATTTCTACAAGAAAGAAACTTCTATAAAGAACACAGAAGAGTAATAAAATAAACATAGTCAATATTTGGTTTGAAAAAGTCTTTGCTTAACCATAATCACTAGCGTTAGATACAGATTTGTGCAGTTTTCTAAGTATAACAGCTGTTATAACAGCTGGACTTCCTTCCTGTTAGGTAGAAATGTTTCGGGAATCATCCAAGTGTCTTCTTTGGTCTGATGGAAGTTGTAAAGTTCCTCATATTTGAATCTCCTTCTCCTTTGAAGGATGTATTTTCTATCACTGTTTCATTTGAATATAATACTATTTAATGAGTGACATCTCATTTACATGTAATAATAAACATGTTAGAAAATGTACATGTACAATGTCAAGAACATTGATTTTATATATATATATATATATATATATATATATATATATAAAAGAAGGTTATTTCCAGAGAAGGAAAAGAATATTCTCATCATTTATCATCATAATTTACTTACATTTGTACTAAATACACCATAACACTAAAATATACTAACTGAAAGGTACCAAAGATTAGACTTAGCTGAACTTTTTAAATGCATTTTAAATGGAACGATGGCTGTGAAATTAGGCCCCAATTACTAAACTTGTACTCGTCTTCTGTGCAGCAAATTTTGGTTGCTGTGTTTGTGAAGATTCCCATTCATTAAGGTAAGGTTGTCTGGAAGCCAAAGCAGCTACTTGGACTGAAGAAGCTACTTGAATAAGTAGTGAAATGTATCTACTCAACATGAAAAAAAAGTCCAGTTGACATGACTCAACTTCCAGATTTGGTCGCTGTGCAAAGCAGGAACATTTATAACAACCAAGACCTACAGTAAGGTACTTATATGAACCTGAAGTTTGATTTAAGACAGATTAAAAAAAAATCCAAACTATAACTTTAATTTCAAGGCAGAATATATAGAGGCTGGTGAGGGAATGAGTGTTTATAGGTGCTATAATGTGAGAATAAGAACTTGTTTCAGACTTTCAAAACATTAACTGTAACCATAAATGCCTTAAAATAATGATATGGCAGGAACAAGTGCAGATTCACATTAGGAATTACATGATGAAAGAATGATCCCTAGAGAAGTGTTTGAGAAACATTGAGTAGATGTTCTTCCATGGTGAAATATGAACATGGTGAGAATGCTGAGCTTTGTGAGATCTAAAGGTGAGATTGCATTTATGAAACAAGGTGTTGCTTTAACACAGAGGAGAAAAATGTTGAGGTGTTCTTTTGCCAGGATAAATGTGAAGCCTGGAGCAGAGGGGAATCTCATGTTCTACCTGTTTGGCCAGATAATGTCCTTCAGTGTGGTCCCTGACACACACACACACATGCTGGAGTTTTAACACACTTCCAGTAAATGACATTTTTGGGGACCTCACCTAGTTGTGAGATCACACCAGCATTATGAGGACCAGATTTTCATTGATTCATAAAATGATGCTGGCTGATATATTATATATATTTCTTTAGCACTGCTGAAATCCTGAAATTCTGCTACACATGCTCTTGAGGAAAAAGAAAAACGAAGCATGTCAGTTCCTGTTGTTCACTGCTGTAGCACAAAACTGTCAGGATCAGCACCAGGCCAACGCCTTTAACAGTGTTAAATAAGTTCCAGTTTTTTAAAACCTACGTATTTGAATTTTCTTGCTTCAATCTCTATTTCAGAAACTCTAGTTCTGCATGATTCATCACGCTCGGAGTAAATCATGGTGTGTGTCTGTGTGTGATCTCTCAATATGACTGCATTATTAAATCAGGTACACTGAAAAAAAATGATTATAATAGCAATAAGAAAAAAAGCAGTTTCGGGGAAGGACGCCCTTAGAAGAAAAAAGCGACTGGGTTTTAAAATGAAGCATAATTTGCAATTGCTGGCTGTAATCATGAAATGAATAGATCTGTGGATGCACACACGGATGCATGGGCTGAAAATGTCCAGAATGATCTTACACATCTCTCTCTCTCTCTCTCTCTCTCTCTCTCAACTCACCTCATTGGAATACTTATTTAAAGGATGCTAAATTATCTGGTTATTGATTTATTTATGGGGGCCTTGGTGAGCACTGTGGCCTCAGACCTTCAAGGTTGAGGGTTGAGTTCTGCCTTTGGGTTTCTGTGTGTATGGGGTTTGCATGTTCTCTCCATGCTTGGTGGGTTTCCTGCGGGTACCCTGGTTTCCTCCAGCAGTTCAAATACATCTAGATTAGGGTAATTGGCATTCCCAAATTCCTTTGAATTCCTGGCTCCCCATCTAGGGTATATCCCGCCTTTTGCCCCAGGGTCACAGGCTGGGATAGGAGTTATTCTCAAATGTTCATGTCAAACATTATATTTAAAGAAAATAATCAAAGCAACCTCGGGATTTTGTTGTGAACTCCTCATTAAGGTGGCATGGTGACTTAGCACATTCGTCCTGCACCTCTAGGGTCAGTCCAAAAACATGCAGATTAGGTTAATTGCCCTTCCCAAATTGTCCATATTGTGTGAATGGGTGTGGGCGTGTCTGTATGTATGTGTGTGGCTCTGCAATGGATTGGCACCCCATCTAGGGTGTACCCCGCTTTGTCTCCTGGGAAAGGAGAAGAGGGATCCGACGCTACATCAGTCACAGGTTCACCCAAAAATTAAATAAAATAAAAAAACAGCTGAAGATACGAATGAGATCAGAGAAACATTCTACACCTTATGACCAATCAGAATCCAGATTTCTGTTTAATTTTCCACTGCACTGTGTCATGCTAGTTTAACATTTAGACCGCGCCTGTCAAGATGAATCTCTCATCAGCGAGTGTGTGTGTGTGTGTGTGTGTGTGTTGAGAGAGTAATGAATATAGATGGAGAAAATACGGACAGACTTATTGTCGTCTAGCTTATTGTCTCTATTTGTCAGACAGAGGTTCATAGAATTTCAGCGTGCCGTGTGCCACATGCCTCGTGTCACCTTCCATTCGGGTTTCACCTTGCCTGTCTAATGTTTTTTTCCTCAGCCTGTCGAGTGGCTTGAAATTGGGGTTGTCTTAAAAAAGGGAAAAAAAGGACCCTAAATTGATGCACTTGTTAAAAGCAAGTTTTCGCCTTGACACTCCGACAGAAATTGAATTCAGTAGACTATAAATATCCCAGAACTCCACCATTATTAGGTCGAAAGACCAGCCAAGTGTAATATTTTAAATGAAAGCAAACTTCCCATACTGTATCACAGGGGACAAATGTTAAGATGAAGACTGGGGTTGTGTTTGGTATTTTCTATTAGGACTTTATTCACATAATATCAAATAACTGCATCATCTTTTACAAGGTTTTCACATGATTCTTAATAAATCCTTGGTGATGGAATATATGAGCCTTTTTTATACCATTCCAAGTAGAAGTAGAAAAGAGTGGATTCAGTGATGTATCAAGATTCTGTGTAGGAATTCGTGTATCACCACATTCACTTTACAATCTTTACATTTTTTATTTATTTACATATAGCAGTAGTACCTCGGGAAATATATATATATATATATATATATATATATATATAATTTTATAGATATCTAAAATTATTTGTTTAGAATTGTAGCAAGGCCTAAAAATTTATAAATAAATGAATAATTTCCAGCATGTAAAGATACAAAAGGAAACTTAAATCTGCTCTGGTTTTCATTTGGAGAAAATAATGTCTGGATCACATGTACAGTAATATAGTAAAGAGTTCTACAGATTACAACTGCAGATTAATTTATTAAGACAGTAATCACACTTTAAACATTGTTATGAAATTATGTGGAGTTGTGCTGTACAGTCCCTTTTCAAGATTAGTTAAATATTGATTTATTATTACACCATCAATTATAACAGAGGCTTTACTGTACATTTGGCATGAAGTCCCCTAGCACTAAAAGAACAGTCGGAAAACGCGAGTCTCTGCCAATCGTTTGCAGAATGTCGTCCACGGGCTCCAAAATAAAATAAAATAAGTAAGTAAAAAAATAATAAATATATACTGTAGATCCTATAAAAAAAAAATCACTGCCATTAAAAAAACAGAAAACAAACAAAAAAACCAAACAAACATGAAAAGCACTTCGTTTTAACCCATCACAACCTTCTTTCATTACTTTTTCTTTGTGACATTTTATTGGTATTATTTTTTTTTTGTACCTGGTCACCGATTCTAGACAATATTAAAAATGAGAGGCTTTAGATATAATTGCATATAATTATACAAATGTCTTAAACAGTGGTTCTGGCTATCTTCTGTTTCTCTGGAAGAAATCTGCCATCAGATCATCACTAAAATGGTGCATGACAGTTAGTTAAGCTGGTTATCGGTCAGGAATTAGTTCTTGTGCTTGGACTTGAACCTGGTCACAAAATGTCTCAGTCTTGCTGGAGTTTGTACTTCTTTGGAACCCACTCGGGTTTGAATGTTGGTTGTGCTACAGTACATGTGGTCTGTATAAAAAGAACTGCACAACACCTCCATGACATCACCGATATGTTTTTTGAAGAGCGGTTTTGAAGCTCAACTGTGGGAGCTCTGGTTTTTGGTTATGGAGACCAAAACCATTGTTTGTCCCAGGCTGTAAACTTCTGCACTTTGTGGAACGTCTGTGTTGGAGTCCTGAAAACACTGTAGTCATTCGCGAAATGTTAAAATAGCGCTGAGCAGTTATAAAAGATTGCATAGTTTTTCATGGTTTTGCTTTAATTAGGCCTTGACTCAGACTCAACCCCCTTAAAACTCTTCTTCACACAATTTCTGCTTGGACTTTACAGTAGACAGTCTTCAATCTAGCTGTATTTAATGATCTTCAGGCATGATGACATTTCTCCACATACGACAAGTGAATTTTGAAGCCCCCCTATTACATGGAATTCACTGTTTAGCCATGTTCAGGTGTTCAGATGGGTGTCAAATGTGTGTTCAAATAAAAACCATGAGAACGTTCATGCCTCCGTTTTGTCCTTTGTCTACAGTATGTTTGTACCGGCCAGGGCTTAAACAAGCTAATTAGATTTTTTTATCATAATATGACCTCCCCAAAAAAAGAGCCCCTCCCCAATCTTATTGCTCAGCTCTGCTGTTCTCTAGAGGGGGTGTGGCCCAACAGTAGCTTATTTACATGAACACAAAAATAGCACATGGATATAAGGATTTTTAAAAACAATCATTATCATTCAACTGGTGCATTAGAACACACACACACACACACACACACACACACAGGGCGAGCTCTGAGACCCCTGTTAAGTTGTTAAAGAAATAGAGGCCTTTAAACCGATTCAGCTATCCAGTTAGAACTGAACTGTGAGTAGATCGGAGGTGACGTGTGTGGATTGTTCACAATGTACCAAAAAAAAAAGGAGGTCAGGATTGTTTACGTCTGGATTTATATTAAATGTTTTTTGGTCCAACAAGAATGGTGCTTGTTTTAAATGCACCAGTAGGAGGATGACAAACTTAAACGACAGCTACAAAATCCCGGAGTAGCCAGGGTCAAGAATAAACAAGCAAATATCTCCTTATTAACTGGAGCTCACTCTGAAGGACGTTCGTGTTCATGAGCCTGACTCATGCTTATGGATGACGATCTCTTGTTAGGGCTTCTAAAGAAATCAAATGTTGTTAAGATCTTGTACAGTGTGATGAGTAGAGATCTTAAAAAAGCACTGAAGTCACACAGGTTTAAGATCAGCCTGGGAGTTGTTGTTGTTGTTGTTGTTGTTGACCCTGATTGTTCCCCGTGTTGGAGAATATAAATGTGTCTCTCAAATGTTCTGTTCTGGTTGTGTTTTCTGAAAAAGCCCTAATGAACTTTCGCAGCACTCACATCCTGCCTGGCTCATGCTGCAGGCCTGAGGGAGAGGAAAACATTCTTATTTTCTTTCCCTAAACTCTCAGGCTGCTCTATCGATTCCTCCAAAGTACGTAGATAAAGGAAAGAGAGAAAAGTTGGAAGAGAAAGGAGCTACCTGTAATGAAATTACGTTACAGATTTACAGGAGCTGAAGAACGGTCACCGGTAATGGACCGACCTGCATTAAGTACATAGGCAGGGTATCGACTGGTTTTAAATTGTTATTGATTCTGAGGTTCAGATTCTGGTCACAACAAAAAAAAAAAAAAGAGAGAAAAAAAGTTTTATTTTTGGGGATCTCAAAGTAAAAAAAGAAAAGCATAAAATACTGGTTGCTCTAAGGGGTCTTTCCCACATGCTGAGTACTTTTTACAAGATTCAGTGATTCCAAAAGTGAAAGTGTTCCTTTAGTTCCTTTAGAGAAATTATTATCATTTCTGTATTTTGGCATTAAAATTAAAGCGGCTCTTCTTATTCTGATTGTACAGAATAACGGAACACAGTTCAGAGAGATAAAAACTCCCTTTATTCCTCTATATAATCACCTGCTACACTAATGCACTTATCCCAGTGTTTCACTAGTGCTTGGACACCATCGAGGTAGAAAGTTTCTTCAGTTCGCCGGAGCCGCGATCGGACTGTCTGCTACACGTCTGAAACGCCAGCAACTCCTTTAATGGTACCAAACATGCATCTCTTACACAAGTTAGACAAGTTATCCGGCGATGAATTTCAAGGACCAGGCGTTCCATTCTCTGAATGTTCACGGGAATGAGCTCCGAGCCACCTTGGCTGGGGTCGTCATTCACAGACGTACGGCCTTCTTTATATCGCTTGCACTGTTTAAATGTTTTACTGCGGCTAAGAGTCTCATCACTGTACTGAGCCTGACGCCTTCTTTAACCAAACATTTCACCAGTTTGACTCAAACACCCCTCATATTATGCCATCGTGTTGCATATGTACACACCATGACTTTTCTATCCTGGTATTTCTTGCTGTACTTCTAATCTGCTCTTAGTTCCCTGTGCCCTCATTCCTCCGCTCCCTAGGTGCAGCTCTGAAATTCGGGGTCACTTAATTCAGTTCTCTAGCATGCCTCAATTTTAAGATAACAGAACAAATAATCTCCTAAGCATTGCTGGGTGAAGTTCAACTAAAGAAGAATAAGAACAGTGAGGAGACTCCTCTCTTTTTGTCGCATCCCTCGTCAGCCTCTGCATGAATCTTATATTGTATTTGATCAGAAAGTCTTTGTGCCAGAAAGCTCCGGCTTTACATTCTCCATCTCTGGTTATTTAGCAGAAGCCTGCTGCGTATAGAGGTGTTTAAGGCCTGGGGTGAAAAACGTGAACGTAAATTGCTTCGGTTCTGATTATGAGGAAAACCGTCTTGTTATTTTTCTCTCAGCAGGTGAGAGAAATAAGACTATCAGCATACATCGTGCTTATAAGGTGTTATATAACGATGTCTAACGTAGCCTGTATTGGATGATTCCATATGAGTAATGACCCCAATCTGCCCAGCCGCTATCAAAGCCACATGACGGATTGATGCTTCAGTTGAACTTCTTTCTCTCAAAGAGGCTCTTATAATAAAACGTACCTTCGGGAATCTTCCGGTAAAAAGCTTCAGCAAAGGCCTCCTTTTCTCGGTTTCAAGCCTTCCATAAAGAACATGATCTGGTCATTCATCAAATATGAAAGTGTTCAGCAGGAATCGAGCACTTTAGATTCGAGCTGCATCAGGTTTCAAGTCGATGCGTTCTGGTAAAGTGAACGTCGTTTGTGATGAGCTGCTCGGTTGGTGAAACTTAAACAGTGATAATAAGTGAGAGGTTGACAAGTGATAGGAAAATCGTGTCTGTGTTATTTAGGGACGTTTTGTTAAATAATTCAAACTTCAGGTGGCAATGATAAACATTCGGTAACATGCTTATAATTTAATACTGTATATGCAGCATGTGCCATGCGGTTGTGATAACCACCACCACCGCAACAACAACAACAAGTTCCTCTTAAACCACAGCATATTGCAAATGATATTCATTTTTATTTAGTTTAAAAGAAAAGGTGCTAAAGTCTCCATTTTCCGCTCAGCAGTAGCTCATTTGCATAAACACCGAAACGGCTAATTTGGAGGAGGAGTCAAAGAAAGGGGGTGTGAGGTATGAAGAAAAATGCATTATCTGAGGTTTATACAGTATCAGCTGGGGCATTAACACACACTGCAGGAGCTCTGAGGCCTTTGTTAACTTGTTAGAAGTAGAAATAATAAAATACGGGGCCTTTATTGTTGGGGAATGTTGGTTAGCAAGTTACTTCCTGTGTTCTTATGATATAGCTGACAAAATGCACAGCTTTCAAGTTACCGAGAAACCACATAAAAGTGTGGACTCCTCCGTTTCAGCTTTACCTCTGACTGTTACAAGAGATTCCTTCTTTATATTTTTTAATAAATAAATTAGTTCTCCTTAGAGAAATTGAAATGTTAATCCTGTGAATGGATTTTTAAAAAAAAGTACGAAATGTTTTGTTCTCCCTTTAACATTCCAATTGAATTTGCGATTTGTTATTTATTTATTTGCTTACATACATGTACATTTACATTAGTGGGCAGCTGCCCTTATCCAGAGCGACTTACATTCAACCTGCAAGTTTCACTGTTGAATGGGTCGTCTCATTGTCACGAAAAAGGCCCACTTTCATTTTTCAACCCGGTGTGCTGTTTTTGTTTTGACCCTTAGCGGCATCCATACTTTTGGGTTTTAAACAAGAAGAAATGTTTCTTGACTGTATTCATTTACGGAGACATAATTGGGGCAAACATTTTCTGTTTTATCATACGACAATATGAAATTTTTATGACCGCCCCTCATGTACAGTCAATACGCTATACTACTGACTAGCTTCCAGTTATTATGCTAATTCATGCTAATAGCAATGGAAGGAGTTGTTCAAAAGACTGAATGAGCTACAGTTTCTTTACTGTATAAACCACAGAAACTGTTTAGAATTTACATTACAACTTTTGTTTCAAATTAATGCAAACTTTTTATTCTGACTCTTCAGTCTCAACTTTATCTTTAATTTTTAGTTTCAGTTCTGTAAGACTTTATATCATATAATGAATGCTGATTGTTAATAGACTTTTAAGTCGCTCTGGATAAAAAAAAGAAGAAAAAATTTAAAAAGAAAT
>JAQMYJ010000003.1:27527999-27548771 GCA_030014305.1 Clarias laeviceps | reverse complement strand
AGGAATAAATATTAATAAAAAGAAATACAGAAGATAAATTTAACTAGTAAAATAAACTGTACAAATAAGGGCATGATCCAAGGTTCCACTGTAGTTTATTAATTAAAAACTGTTTAAAAAAGGATAAAAATGTATTATCCTTTTTTCTTTCATTCTTTCTTTCTATTTTATTAACAAAAATATGTTACATATTGATTCAAATGATAAGTCCATGTATAAATTCGCATTCTGGTTTGTCCAGCTTCTAATTTCTAGCCGTAAATGTTTACAGGGTTTGCAACTTGATTGACAGTCTAACATATCCTGATTGATGATGAAACATACGCTAAGCCTGAATTAGCCCATACACACACATGCTAAAGTAAAGTGCGATGACAGTTTCCCCCGTATGTGACTTATACAGATGGCCTTGATGTTTCTGTGTAAACCTGATTGACTCGAGCAGTGGGAAGGTGTCAACGCTAAGGCAGGCTCTTGTGACATTGCAGAGGCATCTTCAATTAAAATGATTCATTATGGTGCCACAGAGTCGCTTCAATGAAAATTAGCATGTAGAATGCACGTTTACGATCAGGCTGTGCCACTGTTGTTTATTTTTTGTCATGTTGCCATGGGTCATTATTAGTGTTTTTCTTTGTTCGCTTCCTTTGTAATAGACTGAAAGTCAATCTTGCTGCAAGGTCTACTGTCAAGGCGCTCCAGCAGGAACCTTAACGTCGGATGGCATTGTCATACAGTCATAATTAGGTTCGACGTTGTTCAGGCAGAACACAACATTGCACCAAGGTTGCGTTTGAAATCTCGAATGGCATAACATCGTATGAATGACTTCAAAACAATGCTGCAAATACAATGTCAATACAGAAGAATATAAATCTTTACTTAGTGCACTTATGCTGATGTGCTTATGCTTTTTTCTATTTTGCACTGCTTTCTGGTTTAAGGTTTTGCTCAATTGCAGGATTATTATTATTTTACATGGAGCGGTTATTCTATCCATCCATCCATCAAGGAACCTCTGTAGTCCAACCAGGGACAGTGGAGACCTCTGGTAAAATGGAGGCCATTGTATTTATTCCCATTCAGTGATACAGGGGCACTATCTGTTTTTGAATCCTAGCATCAGCAGTATGAGAAGTTGATTTATGTATTTCAGTCAAGAAATGTAAATAAATGTTTTAATGAAAATGTTGCTCTGGAGTCGCATTTGCAGGGTTGCGGATGATCGCACAACGCAGGTCGACATACGTCATTTCATCAAAGTAATTCTAACCTATTACTAAATTTTTTTGCTGGGGTCAGTCTAGGAGTCTGTTATGGTACAGTTTGTAATTCTTTAACAAATAACAACTGTAATTGCTGGCAAGTTGCTGTGAAAGAAAACACTGCATGTGGTGCTGTTCCAGTAAAATGATCAACTTTAGGGCTGTAAATCAAACAGCTAGTCTTATATAGCAACCACTTGCGCGTGGAGCCTGTCCAATTTATTTTCAGGGCTACAGTAGTGTGCAAAAATATTGCCCCCCCCCCCCGCCCCAATTTCCTAATATAAAATTAATAATTTGATTTACGTTGATTAAATTAAAGAAACAGGAACAAACGTTTTACTGCGATAGGCTGTAAAGTGCCTAATGATATAATCTAAAAAAAAAAAAAATTTTGTTATTAACTCAGCAGCGACCTCATTTCCCCTCTCATCTGTTCCAACCACTCAGCATCAGCAGTTACTAATCACTGGCCTGATCATCTGTCATCGTCTTCACCTGTTTCTCACTGGTTCAGGCCTTAAGTTAGATGCTTTTTTTATGCTTGAGTGATTCATTGAGTGATTCACTCACTGTGTGGCTTAACAAACACAAAAGATTCCTCTAAAACTGTTCAGGACAAAATGTCCATATACTGTAGGAACCCTGGAGAACTATTCTTAAGACTTAATTAAAAACCAAGAAAGCAAAATATGAAGAAATGTGGGATGTTAAAATTTTTGGACAGCACTGTATAGACATTTTAAAGCTAACTCATGTGGAAAAGTATTTGAAGCTTAGCATTTACTAGCATCACTCACTCACACTCACCAAAGGCATGGATGATCTCTACTGCTTCCATTCCAAACTTTACTTTTCCTTGGAATATTTCTATGTACATTCATTGAAAGATTGTTTATAATAAAAAGATATGATGTGACCACAGTTATGAGTTTTTCTTCCTTTTTTTTATCAGACAGGAAATTGGAACTTATTGCACATGAAGAAGCTGAAGAGTACAGTAGGTACTGCAGGATTGTTCTGAAAAGTTATTCGAGGAAGGTGTTTGATTTGGTCACTCCATTACCTCATAATGCTGTACCTTTGCTATTCTGCATAAAGTTCAAATATGTATATTGGGGAAAAAAAATCTACTTTGTAATTTGTGTAATACTAATTAATTGTGTCTGTGCTTTGCAACATTATTGTTTTATCAAAAACAAGCCTTAATTCACTCCATGGTTGTGTTTTTTGTTCCGCTAAAAGATTAGCAAGACTTCTGGAGGATTGTAAACACTGTAAATATCTCTGATTACTGTGACAAGCCTTAGGGCACCATTTTGAACGAAATCCTGGCTTCTTCTCTCGTCAGATCTCGGTGTATTATTGTGCTGAGATGTTCTATGTTTGAGAGGATGAGCTCCATTCAGCAGTCTCTTTGCTATTATCTTGTATTGTAGTGTGTATAAAATGCACGGATTTGAGCTTTTACATTTCAGTGAGATGATCTTCCACAGTGCTCTTTGTTGCTTTTAGATGTATTTTCTCTGTGCTAATCTGAGTAGCTGGGATATTCAATAACCTCTGTTATATCTGATATATGTGAAAGAGTGCATATAATAAACGTATCACACACTTTTAATTGTTTACACAGTCGAGGTAAGTAACGTGACATTAACCGGCGACAGAAACGCAGTGGTTCGACCGGTTTTCTGTTGTACGTGGAACTGATGAGGAGAAGAAAATCCAGGTTGTTCTGCCGACTTCATAAGACTCACAGAGGCAGATACAATTTGTTAGCGCAATGTAAGGTAACTGGATTAGCGGCGATAAACTCGAGTGTGTCCAGGCACGCTGACTCCCTGATGCAATCTCCGCAGCATTTCATCTGCTTCCTGCAGGTAGCTTTGATCTGTTAGTCATAAACGCTTCTATTTACAGCCGCCTCTCAGCTCTCCTTTAGATTTAATAAAGCCGAGCGCTGAGTCTATACACAAAGAGCAAAGTACACACACAAACCAACTCCTCATAGGTGATTTAGAGCTGGTTCTATTTAATGTGATGCAACACTGAACACACCGAAAGGGCAAATTGAGAGAGAGAGAGAAAGAGAGAGAGAATAAAAAGGAAAGTAAGTTATACTACGGTGCTGTTAAACCCTGGCTTGTGGTTGGTCAGAGTGTGTACACTATGCAGACTGGCCCTGAGAAGGTCATCTGTAGAAAGTCTCGAAAACTCAGGATCCCATAAGAGGTCGTCAATACTCCAATTACTCCAAAAAGACGATTTTAGTATAAGGAGGCGTGAAATGAGTCCTGAAGATGTCTACGATGGTAACGTCTTTTAGGGCTTTTACAATATGTGTCCTGAACACTCATGCATTGGTCACTCAGTGTCAGGTTTCTCACCTGCCATGTTAAAGGCACAGGTTCAAGCCCAAGCCAATGACCCACGCACAAGCAGTGGTCGACAAAGTACACAAATCCTGTACTTAAGTAAAAGTTGAGATACAGTACTCTAGAAGAAAAAAGTACAAAAGTGCTTACATATGAATGTATGTAAACAGAGCTTGTATTAGCTCACTGTAGTCTTAAAGTCATAGCACAAGAGTCTCTCTCTCTTTCCAAACTCTGCTGTTTTCTGTTTTCAAAGACCTGCTACATGATGATTGCATTTTACGATGGAAGAAGCAAAAATTACACAATTACCTATAACTAGTGTTAATACCTGTTGTTGATGGTTAAAGACTTTGTAAAAGTAAGTAAAAGGTTAAAGGTAAAAATAAGCTGATCAGCATTTGGCTCATAACTTCCCTTCTTACATACTTAAAGATTCTAATTTGATTTATGGTTTCGGGTTTTCATAGTGTGCGTCCCATTTTTGGCTTTGTTTGGTGAGGATTTTGTCAGCTTATAGGTGCGTTACAGTTTTTTTCCACATACTGTATGTGTTTATATGTGAAACTATCGCGTTGATTGGCTTTGTCGAGTGACGTGTATAGTAACAATCACCTTGTAGGAAAAAGCACTAGAGGCTGTGACTTAAACTGGTAGAAAAACTGCTTATAACTTTTACTCAACAGTTTGATTTCATGTTAAACTTCAGGCAAATATCAAAGGACCGGCAAAGTTTCATTAAATTCTGTCCAGCCAGTTTAGCGTGATGGTGTGACAAACTCGACTGGACAGACAGATAGAAATTTTTCTGAAACTGGTTTTTGGTCATCCAACGGATGAAATCTAAAGATGTTATCTTTACATTTCATCTTTTGTGTATTGTGTAATGAAATGAAAGATAAATCTGAAAATCAACTTGAACCAATAGCACACTTTGTGTGCGGTACAGCAGACGGCCTCACACATTTCCTGATTTTATTTCACACAATAAAACGTATACGCACGTCTAATATGTTGATAATACACTACTACTACTAAACATCCTTATATTGCTAACTTTGCAAAAACATAATAAGGCAGCAAGGTTCGAGCTCCTAACCTGACCAAAACCCCAAGTTTTATACGTTCTCCCAGTGTGGGTTTCTCCAGGTTCTCTAGTTACCTCTGAACTCCCAAAACATTTTTGTAGGTTGACTGACCAGTCAAAGTCACCCAAACTTGGTATCCTTTTTTTAAAACCCTTACTGAAGATAAATGAATGAATTTGAAGTAATATAGTGAAATTGATTTCTGTTTTTACCTCTCTGTGATAAAAATAAATCAGTCTATTCTAACGTTACCGTTCAATAGTTAAATACCGCTGTCTATCCTCAGTGATGTGAAGGTTCCTGCCAGCTGCAATTCTCTACCAATGCAAGTGTGGCATTTCCTGATAATGGATGGGCTTCTGCCATGATTTAGTGCTTTATCCCAAAACGAGACCTTTCAGCGCCTCAGGATTGAAATATCTCTGGCTATAAAAACTTAATAGAATTTGAGCTCTCTCTGTGCAGCGGCTATTACGAGCGAGTCTCCAGCTGAGAGGAATTGAAAGGGATTCAGTGATTGAGTGGTTTTGGTGGGAAGCCATCGATCATCAGTCATCATCTATCAACCACTGCCAAATCACTGATATTTTAAGTGATGGAACAAACTGGGACAGACGCTGAACCAGATCGGACTAGTGAGAATTTGAGAAGATTATAACCTCCGCATCTGTAATTAAGCAATTTAAAGATTGACAGGTCAATTTCTCAGCTACTATCCTTAAATGAAATAAACCGTGAATGATCACGAGCCTGAAATTAAGTCATAAAGCTGGAATTAAGACAACACTGGTCAGTAGTGTGTGTTCATGGCTGAGTAATAATCTTTGGGCGGATGGGAAGGTCCAGTACAAACCTCGGCACTCGTTTCCTTGACAAGCAAACGAGTTTGTACGGCTTGGTGAACACAAATCCGAAATTCTCGACATTGTGGTATGTTAGCCAAAAGATTCGGCACAATTTAAATTCGGCTTCGGTAGAAGGTGCTAAATATATTTCCACTTACTATTATCATTTTCATTCTTACAGTATATCTCATCCTGTCTGTTATCCTGAGCTGTACGGTTTAATTGATTGTACTGTACAATTCACAGTCTTTTTTTTTTTAGGTTGATTTGCTTTATTGAATCAAAGTGGCAGTTATTTATGTAAACTTGCAAACTTTAAATGCTCTAAAATTTAGACGAATATATCACAACTTTAACAGAAAATACAAACCCCTTGCTTCTACTACAAATACTCGTATTTTGTGAAAGTATCGCTTTGAGATCATGAGATTTGAGAGTTTTGGTGCACGTACTGGACTGAAAAAAAAAAAGAAAAGAGTTTTGCTTTGTACAAGACATGACTTTTAAACAATCAACGACAAAAGTTATACTAAGCTTTTCAATGTTCCTTAAATATGTTTAGCAGTTTTTACTAATATTTCAAACCTTCAAAATGATTAGTACTATTGAATTAAATGAAACTGAACCCACAGTCTACTCAGATTTCACAGTTCTAATATCTAAAGTAACCACTTCTCCACTGTTTCGGATTAAACGTATAATTGCTGAATAAAGACAGTTTGTTTGTTAAAGAGATTTTGTTTATTTAACATTAGTGCCGGTTCCAAGCCCAGAGAGGTTTGCATCAGGAAGGGCATCCAGCATATAAACCTGTGCCAAATGAAACACTTGGTTACCTGATGTGGTGAAACAGCTCAAAAAATACCAAGAATAGCACATGGAATATTGACAGTATAGAAGGAACCTCCGATGGCACCGTTTCTTCAGAGCCACAGCCGTTAAACATTCTCTATTGCTGTAACAAGTTCAGATTTTAAAGATAACCCAAGAATAGTAAGACTAAGATTAAACGTTAGCCAGAGAGCTTAAATACTTTTTGATGTTTGAGTTTTTATTTCATGCCATTGATTAAAAAATGCGAGTTTACTTAGAAAATCAATGCCCAGATTTCAAGCTCCAGATTTAAGGACTTAAATTCAGTAAAGACATCAAACCGCTTCAATACTTTTTCCTATCAGTGCTCAGATCTTGCATTGGATTGAACAATTTGCTACGCATCTTGGGTCTGCTGTTCATTTTCCACACAAGCTTTGTTGCTAAAAGATACTCTTTTTCACGACATCCTGTTGTCTGTTGTTGTGTTCATGCTGCTCATGTTGCATGATTTTTGCAATAAGATTCTCCCGCGAGTGCCGTCAATTTTCTTTTCTTTTAGACAAATGACAAGACTGCACTTAGACCTTGCTGAAGTGCTCTCTAAAGATAAAATATTTCCTCCACTCTATCTCTACAGCTAAATGAATGCGGTTGCTTTTTTTGTTTCTTTGCTTTACTTTCTATATCACTGGAATGAATGAAAAGTTTTTGTGGCATGCGTTGGAGGTTTGCACACGTTCGCTTGTAACAACAATGCGACTATAGATCATTCTCTCTGTACTCTAAATGCTGCTTTCTGCAGTTGCAAAATCATTGAGCAAAATGTATTGGGAAATAGAAAATGTATTGGCACCCATCTAATGCAGATAGATAGGGTTTCCTGATTTGTTCCTTCAATCGGGTGAACTTTCCCAATTAGAACTACAGTAGTGTTTCTACTGGATCAGACTACAGTACACCGGACTACGACGCTTCCCATGTGCATCAACGCTTTGGCTGTTTTTTTTTTTCCCTTTTTCCTTCCTTGGGCCACTTTTGGAAGACTAGGAATATCCCACAAGAGCTGCAGTTTTGGAATTACTCTGACCCATTGCATCACCCCCTAACAATTTGGCCCTTGTTACAGTGGTTACGGTTACCATAACTGGAAGTGGGTGAGTATATTAGGCAGAAAGTAAACATTTTGTCCCTGAAGTTGTTGCGTTGGAAACAGAAAAACATGAGAAACCACAGGGATTTGTTTGACTTTAACAAGGACCTGATTGAAATGGCTAGAATCTGCAGTAGTCAGGACCTTCCAAAAGTGCTCCAAGGAAGAAAAATCAGTGGACCGGTGACAGTCTCATGGGGAGAGGGGGTGAAGACTGGCCATGTAGTCTGATCCAATGGTAGAACTACTGTAACTCGAATAGCTGAAAAGGTTAATGCTGGTTCCAAAAGAAAGGAGTTGGAACACACAGTGCATTAGTGTTCTCATGACAAAAAGAGGGGACATACTGAATATTAGGCAGGTGGTCAAAATGTTATGGTTAATCGTCGTGTTGCACCACTTCCTGTGGCTCGTTTCTTTCTTTTTTGTGTCGCTTTTTTGACGTAGCAAAAGATGGACCTGACATGTGTTTACTCAACTTAAAAACCTCTACTCCTGTGAAAAAATTAACTAGAGTTTGTACTGTATGTGTTTGTCTGTGTGCTAGTTAGCAAGTACACCAAGTATATAGAAGCTAGAAGGACACATCAACTGATTCTTCCCTTTAACCCAGATCTTTTTTTCGGATGAGAGTTAATTCTCAACACTGCAACAACAGTAACATGATACCACACTAGTAGGCTTCATGACACTTTTTATTAGGAACTAACATGATATTAGGAGTTCCTGGTATCACTATGTTACAGCTGCTACAAACTCTAACCGCACATGGTCTTAAAGCTCTAAAACCACAAACCACTTCATCCCGAAGATGTCAGATAATTTACATTAAAAATCTGACTTTTATAGAGCAACAACACTGGAGACTCCTTTCATAAACATTAAAGGAATTATAGAAAACTTTAAACAATATATATATTTTTTTTATTTTAACCAACAGCATATGATTTTAAATACTTACTATGAATGCAATCCTAGATGTATCCTGATGACACTTACAGCCATGTCCATATCGACAGACATTTAAATATAATCTTTTCATGTCTTTTTATTCACAGTGTACACAAATTACATTTATATTATCTACATTACAGTTGTAATCCGTGTTCACTGTGAATCTAAAATTTAATTTCAGACAGGTGTCTCATGGTATGCTGCCCCTATTGGTAATATATGGTATTGCACAAGAAGAATAAAATTATGCTTCTAAAACTATAGAATGTGCCGTGCTTGTTCTAACTTCACTGATGATTAACATGGATTCTGATTTGCACTTTAATTTATTGTGTGCTATCGGGTTCTTCTTGTTGCTTATTTGCTTGTTTTGTTGCCTCCAGTGCCCCTGGTTGAAAGATATCTCTCTCCGAGATGCCATCATGATTTTGATAGCAATATTGTTTAATATTCCGAGTGATCCATCAAGTCACTGCTGTTGTCTTTTACAGCGATACAGACAGACAGTTCCATTTCTGCTGATGTCCACCCACAGCCAGTCATGCTTTATTGATGATAGCAAAAGCATCAGACTTTTATTCCTTTTAGCATTCATCTTTTATAGGTAGGGTGAGTTTATGAGGAAAAAAATAGAGCTCAGAGTAAACATTTAATAAATCATTTGCTGACATTTCTCTCGATTTTTACGGGGTTCAGCTGTGATTCTGTTGCTGTATTGTTTCCTTCGGCCAACAGCGATAGCGGTGTATTTGTTCATTCGGGGTTAGGACCCAATTCCTGTTTTATCTGCGTGTCCTTGGCTACAATTCATCAAGAACCAGTAATACAAACTCTCTCACTGACACTTCATCTTCTTCTAATGCACACTGTGTAAGATAAATAGTCAGATCCTTACGTTCTGCGCTTTATATCTTCTTGCTTATTTTATTATTTCTTTTGGAGCAGTCAGTGCTGGCATCATGGCATATCTGTCATGTTTCGTCATACTCTTGTGAACCGCCGGTAAGGTACTGTAGTGTTGTCACGTTTGAGTGTTGAGTTGAGTGTCTATAGACCCTGTGAGTAAGCTTTATTTATTTATGTATTCATTCATTCATTCATTCATTTGTTCATTCATATCTAATCAGGCTAAAGAACTACATTCAATGTATATTTCTCTAAGGGATTTTCTAACTAATTTTGTCATAGCCATTTCCTACCAGTCATTGTGTTAATGCACTCTTCCACCAAGGCGACAACTACCATACAGCAAACGTGAAAACTGTCACTTGCTTCCTCCAAATTGCACGACGCCAGCTGACTGAGTCTTTTCTAACTGCTGCTCTCCAGTCTGCTCTCCCAGCTATGGATGGCTGCAGCTCCACTGGCAGTCTCTTTAAGATAGAGCTCTTCAGAGCTCAAAGAATGCATCTAGTTGCACTGAACTATTTTGAGTAAGCAGCCAGCTGCACTAAAAGTGCTTGATAAAGCAGCTAGCTACATTAAGAACGTTTGATAGAGCCGCTAGCTACACTAAAAGCATTCAATAAAGCAGCTAGCTAACTGAAAATCTTTTGATGAAGCACCTAACTACACTAAAAGCTTTCGATAAAGCAGCTAGCTACACTAAAAGCTTTCGATAAAGACACTAACTACACTAAGACCTTTTAATAAAGCAGCTAGCTACACTAAGCGCTTTCGATAAAAATGCTAGGCTACACTAAACACTTTCGATAAAGACGCTAGCTACACTAAAAGCTTTCGATAAAGACACTAACTACACTAAAAGCTTTCGATAAAGACACTAACTACACTAAAGACCTTTTAATAAAGCAGCTAGCTACACTAAGCGCTTTCGATAAAAATGCTAGGCTACACTAAACACTTTCGATAAAGACGCTAGCTACACTAAACGCTTCTGATAAAGCAGCTAGCTACACTAAACGCTTTAAGTAAAGCCACTAGGCTACACTAAACGCTTTCGATAAAGCAGCTAGTTATATTAAAGGCTTTTAATAAAACATTTAAAGCTACAAAGAAAACTAAGTGTGTGCTAAGTACAGCAGACTGAAGCTACCTTTTCAAAACTTGGGGAATTAGTGTTGGTGTTATCTCACTTTTTTGTTCAGAATGTTTATTGTATATAATGTAAATGTACATGATTAGTACAAATCTTAGAAAAATTGCCTTTCGACTAGTTACTCATGCTCAACTAGAAAAACTAACGTTCTCCAACTATGGATGAGCAATCTTAAAAAGAATACCAAATACAGAAAGAGCTCAATCAGATGGTTTGTTAAGAAACTGTAGCTACAGGGTAATCTGTCTAATATTCAAACATCTTAAGTCATTTTGGCTGATGCTAGCTGTTAAACATCCCTGATGTCAGCAGCTCTGCTTTGCTATTTTAATAATTCATAGCTTTAATTCTGCAGAAAATTCTAAACATTTAATGCTATCACTTCTGATCACCTCATTGAGTCAAATATCTGGCCAATCATGTATCTAGCTTAGCATCAGCTAACAGAAAAAAACATCCACAACCTTCTTACACGTGTTGCTTAAAACTGCTGCTTTAAGGTCATATGAAAGTAACATGAAAATGTCCAGTACAGCCAAGGCCTGGAAGATGTTACTATGGTAAACTGAAGTATAATTACAAGAATTTACCACAAGTTCTAAATGGGATTGGACTCAAATTTTTTATGTTTTGCTCCCCAAGCCATTTAGTGATCACTTTTGCCTTATGATGAGGAGCTCCATCATGCTGGAAAAGGCATTGTTCATCACCAAACTCTTCATGGATGGAGAAGTTGCTCTCTGAGAATGTTTTATACCATTCTCATTTATTCATGGCTGTGTTCTTAGACAAAATTGTGAGTGAGACCACTCCCTTGGCTGAAACGCAGTTTTACACATGAAAGGTCTCAGCTGGCATGACACAGGGTACAACTCGGTAGCGCTCACTTCTCAGACCTTAATCCCAGTGAGAACTTCAAAAGGTCAATCATCAAAAGGCAGGTGGACAAACAAAATCCCACAAACTCTGACAAACTCCAAGCATTGATTATGTAAGAATGGGCTGCGCCATCAGTCAGAGTGCGGCTCAGAAGTTGATCAACAGCATGGCAGGGTGAACTGCAGAGGTCTTGAAAAGAAGGATCAACACTGCAAATATTGACTCTCTGTATAAACTTAATGTAATTGTCAATAAAAGCCTGTGACTCTTATGAAATGCTTGTGATTATACGTCATTATACCAGAGTAACATCTGACACAAAGATCTAAAAACACTGAAGCCACAGACTTTGCGAAAATTAATATTTGTGTCATTCTCAAAACTTTTGGGCACGGCTGTGATATAAATGCTCCAGTAATACGAATGTCTCGTTCTACACTGTTACACTTGTTCACAGGATTTAATCTTAGTGACTGAATACGCTCGTGTAGAAGTACACTCTGGAAGACAGAA
This sequence comes from Clarias laeviceps, assembly GCA_030014305.1. Taxonomy (NCBI): domain Eukaryota; kingdom Metazoa; phylum Chordata; class Actinopteri; order Siluriformes; family Clariidae; genus Clarias; species Clarias laeviceps. Next base: position 27,536,827 of record JAQMYJ010000003.1, on the reverse strand, counting down.
GAAGAAAACCCAAATCTCAACAGTGCACACCATAAATCATTAAAAGGGCACACAATATCGCCTTCATTTATTATTACTCATCAAATATTAGCATTTCGGTTCTCTCTGAACATTAGCATTTTCTTCCCATTACCCAAAGCCTTTAAGTCTAAATGAGCCGCTAACAAAGACGGCGTTCTTATAAGACAGAGAGACTTAATCAGGACTGTGCTCTTCTGTGTAATAACGGACAAAATAACTCTGAAATATGCGTGTCTTAATAAGGTTTAGGAGAAGTAATATAGCGGGCTAAAGATTTTCTGCCTCGGTACACACTGAAAATAAATTACGCTACTGATCCGTGTTGCAGTTCACTTGGGCTAATCATCATCATCACCGGGAAGGTTATGAATAAAAAAAATGGCCGAAGGGAAATATCTGGATTAATTTCGATTTACGAAAATATTGTCCTTTTTTTTTTTCCGGGGACACTTTCTGTGAAGACCATGTGGGCTGTATGAATGTAAAAATAAGGTTTATCAGAACTGTTTATGAATAGAGTGGCTTGGTGGATTAGTGGTTAGCACTGTAGCCTTGCACCTCCATGGTCGAGGTTTGATTCCTGCCACGGGGTCACGTGAGTTTGCATGTTTTCCCTGTGCTTTTTCTCCAACAATTCAAAGACATGCAGATTGGCGTTCCAGTAGTGTGTGCATGTGAATGTTGACCAGAGGTCCTACCACGGTTGGGAATAAATACAATAGTCATCACCATTGGCCTCCACGGTTCCTAGTTGGGTTGGATGTTCCTACTGTACGTAGATGGATGGATGGATTTATGAATAAGTAACATAGTTTATAGCTGTGTGTATAATAAATGTGTATATATATATAGGAAATGTTTATAAGTAGCGTTTATAATGAATTATCATTCATATCATAAAGAAAAGTTTTTTACTTACAGCATTTTGAGACCTGTGCTGTTTTTTTATATACACTGATCAACTACAACATTAAGGGGCAAAACATTCGGCCCAGTCTTGTGTAGGCTCCCCTTGTGCCAGTGGGGTGGGCCTGTTGCTCCTCAAGGTGTGGCTTCGAAAGGAGTTCTGAGGTGTGATCCAGGGTCTGGCACCAGGATGTTATCGGGTTCCTTTTGGGGGCTGTGGGTTGCTGGTTGGAACCTGATCCCAAAGATTGCATTGGGATCCGGGAAGTTCGGAGTGGACTTTGGTGCACTGGGTGTTCTGGTGCCTTTCTATCAGGGGCTATTTTCAGGGATCGGCTTTTCTCTGAGATCAGACGTTTGGTCCTCGTGAGCATGGGTGACCCTTTGGTGCCCATGACACTGTCACCAGTTTACTGGTATATAATTGATGGTTATCAGTGTTATTCCGTTCAGGTGGCATTATGGTGTAGTGATTAGCACCGTGACCTCGCACCACCGGGGTCGAGGGTTTGATTCCCACCTCGGGTCTGTGGGCATGGAGTTCTCATGTTCTCCCCGTGCTTTGGTGTGTTACTCCAGTTTCTAGTTTGTAGTCCAGTTGGCATTTCCACTTTGCCTGTACTGAGTGAGTGACTATTTTGGTGCGGTTCTGTGTCTTGCAAAAGAACTACCACCCTGTCCAGGGAGTACCGTGTCTTTACCCTGTACCCTTGGATAGGCTCCAGTCCTTATATGACCCTGGACAGGAAAAGCGATATGAAGAATGAGTGAGAGTGCTATTAAATTCACCTGGCAGAGGCGTTAGTGTTGTGACTGATCAGTGTTTTATGAGAGACTATTTCCTGCTTCAGATTTAGATTGCAAAGCTGCAGTCCGGATTTGGAAGGACATGTTAGGACATGAAGGACAAGATTAATTTAAAGATCAAAAAGACTTGATAGTTTTTCACAATGAATCAACAATCAATCTTTTTAAACAAAAACAGTCAATATTAATATACTTACTGTACAGAACATGTCTTTCAACGTAGACGTGCTGCCTTTGCATTAGCCTGGTCCTGGGTAATCACACACACAGCCGGTGTTTTGATTCGAAATAAATCAGCGTGTCACACTTTCACCGCTGTCTCATGATGGAGTGGCTGCACCATTGAATTACTGTCAACATCCGTGTGGGAAAATGTTTCAAAAACAACGCTCCAGGATGCGTTTTTATAATTAGGGGAATTTATCTTGGCTAAAATGAAGACATGACGGACTATTTAACACACACACACACACACACACACACACACACTGTTCTAGGGTGGTTTTTCATGGCTTATATAACAAAATTATCAACATCATGATGTTCTAGGGTTCTCAGGTTTCTACTCTTACTGCGTCACTGTTTGTCTGGTTTTTATTTTTATAATGAGGTAGTGTACAGTGTGTGTGTGTGTGTGTGTGTGTGTGTGTGTGTGTGTGTATTGTATTTAGAATACTCATTGGGTTTTAAAAATGTATTAATACAGTATGTTACCATTTCTGTATAAATGTTACACAACATATAACAATGTAACAATTCATGGATGAAAAGTACTAATTTTGTATTATGTCATTTTTAACATTGCAACATTTTGCAACTTTCTGAAGAATAAACTAAAACTATAAACTAGGAAGACATGCTGGTGTAGAAAACATTCAGTATTAATCGCCTCTCTTGATAATTTTCCCAGATTAACATGCCACACAGATTGTTTTATTCCTCACATCCTGAAATGAAAGCTCTTTGTGTACAAGTTTATGAGTTACAGAACCCGACAGGTGAGACTAATAAACCGGCAGTCAGCTTCCAAAATCAGTCGATTTTATTATTATATATTTTTTTACATGTTTTATGCTGTTACATTAGAACCACCTCGGACGCAAAGTAGTCGGCGAATTATAAATCCAGGGAAAAGGCGAGTGTGTGTGTGTGTGTGTGTGTGAGATGATCGATGATGGCAAAGATGCTGAGAGACAGTGTGTCACTTCACAGCATGCTCAAACACACAGCTATCAAACACCCGCAGCACGGCTCTCAACACTCATCTCATTGACACCACTGTCTACTTCTCACACACACACACACACACACACACACACACAGTCCTAGACAAGGTAAATCCTGTTCGGTCAACTGTGTCTGAAAGGAAATAACATTTAGAGGCTGGCTGACAGGAAACATAGAGGAAGAAAGACAGAGACTTTGCACCGGCAGCACTGCGTGAGGTACAAGGACGGGAAATGAGAGGGGATTTATTTTGATGTGGTGCATGGGAAGGTTTTTCTGTATAGCTATGATAAGAACATTAATAATAAAGGCTTTAAATGGCTAAGTTTATATGATGTGATGTGATGTCTAATTGGGCATCATGTGCATACGTGGTCGTCTAGCCATCACAATCTGACCCTCGTCAAAGTCACTCACATCCTTATTCTCGCCCATTTTTTCTGCTTCCAACACATCAACTTCAGGAAAATGCTGTCTAATATATCCCACCCAGTGCCCAATACCCAATGTACAGTAGCTACATTGTGAGAAGGGCCAGATTGTGTTGGCTAGACGTCTGGGTCAGAGCAACTTCAAAACTGCAGGTCTTGTGGGATGCAGCGGTCAGGACATACCAAAGGGGATCAAAGGAAGGAAAACCAGTGAACTGGAGACAGGGTCATGGGTGGCCAAGGTTCACTGATGCACATGGGGACCTAAGGCTGGTCTGTGTAGTCGGATCCAATAGAAACGCTACTGTACAGTAGGTCATATTGAAAGGAGTCAGAACACACAGTGCATCACTGTTATGGTGCCAAAAGGGGGGACCTACTCAATATTAGGCGGGTGGTCATAATATCATGGCTGATCAGTGTAGTCCTGTCATAGTGGACTCAAATTCAAAAAAAATAAATAAATAAAATAAAATAAAAAAAAAATATATATATATATATATATATATATATATGTCACATACTCAAGCTATGTTTACATTACCAGCCTGACGTGACTCAATTTTTTCACCCTAACATGTCTGAAGGCACAAATCTGATGTTTTTGAGATCAGCCCGGAGTCCATTTCATATGCTGCCCTAGATTGGATACACATGCAATACGTGGTCATGTGACTTGAATGAGAACGGGCAGATCAGATTTCATTGAAGTTTTTTGGGGATTTCATGGCAGTTCTGGCAACAGCTGCTAAAACATCTGGCATCTGGATTTCTTCCTCCTTCTGGACCTCAACAAACTTCTGACTAACTGCTTGCAGTCTTCCAGAGAAAAATCCCAGGTTTATTTAGCTAAAATAGCGTCCATCGTTTAAAATAAACGAGCGTTCACACAGATATGATGTGTTTTAACCTAGACGCTGTGAGCAAAGACGGATCCATTTGCACACATTTGCCATTTCAGCGGGCAGACGCATCAACAATAGAGGCAGATTAAAGTTGTTGTTGTTGTTGTTGTTGGTCGTTCGGCTGCTCCCGGCACGGGGTCGCCACAGCGGAATATCCAGTCCGCACCACAACTTGGCACAGGTTTTACGCCGGATACCCTTCCTGACGCAACCCTCCCATTTTTATCCAGGCTTGGGACCAGCACTGCATCCAGTGGCTGGGGTTTTGGGCACTGGCTGGGAATCGAACCCGGGCCTTCCGCATGGCAGGCGAAACACTGAGCCCTCGTGGAATTATTAATGGGAACCGTCATGACATGCAAATCCGATCTGACCCAAAAAAATCTGAATTGAGGGATGTGGCTTGTAACGTGAATGTTACCAGTCAGTTGGCAAAATCTACCTCCATTGGTTTTGCAGCTCTAACAGTTTCCACTCCTCTTGGACGGCCGTCCACAAGAAGTTGGAGTGTTTTTGTGGGAATTCGTGTCCATTCACGAGAAGGTCTGGCTCACAATCTCCGTTCCAGTTCATCCCAAAGGTGCTCGATGGGGTTGAGGTCAAGGCTCTGTGTTCACGCCGAACTCATTAAATCATGTCTTAATACTGTAGTCCTTGCTTTGTGCACTGGGACACAGTCATGTTGGAATAGAAAAGGACCTTCAAACTGATGGCAAAAAGTTAACAAAAAGCAGATCACTGTCCAAGATGTCTTGTTATGCTGAAGCATTAAGATTGTCCTTCACTGGGGATAAGGGGTCTGATTGAAACACCTGAATTCAATAATTAACAGGTTTACCCAAATACTTTTATCCCTTTAGTGTATATCATGATTTTTAATAATTTCTTCTCTTGTTTTTTTTATTTGACCAACACTATGTTCACTATGATGGTGTCTTGTTCCTTCACATCTCACAGGTCTTCTCTCTACTTTATAAGAACACAGAATATTTATTGTATACAGTATCTAACAGTCAGGATACATAATGTAAACCACCAGGACAAAAAACATTGGATTGCATTTAGCATCATTGTGGCACTGTTTCAACAGCCTCATGCAATCAATCCATGCAGAGTTGGATTAGTGTTAGGCCAAGACCTTGTATTGATCACAGTCCGAGTCCTGGAATATGTCCATGGCATCAGGGAAGAAGAAGAAGAAGAAGAAGAAAACCTCCATAGATGTGATGACCTGGTGATTCAGTACATTCAGGTGGTCAGCTGACTTCATTTTATTGCCACATAACGTTGCTGAGTCTCGACCTGAGTAACTGATCAACTCCAGATCAAAACACTGTCTCCAGAGGTTTGTACAGTGGACACTATTCATGATGGGAGCATCGCTTCCTGTAGACTGGTGGTAGCCTAGTGACTGGAACCTCTGAAGTCATTAGTTTGATTGCATCCATGCTGTGATTTTTTTGTTGCTGTTGGTATTAGTGGTGCAGTGGCTCAAGAAGAAGAAGAGGACGAATCTGTTGCATACTTTACAGCACAGTGAAATTAGTTTCTTCTAATTTCCTACCTTGATAGAAAGTTGGAGTGCAGGGTCAGCCATGACACAGCAGAGGAGGTTGAAGTCGTGGCTCAAGAGTCCAACAGTGGCAGCTTGGCAGTGCTGGGACTTGAACCGTCGACCTTCTGATCAGTAATCTATTGCCCTAACATTTGTGCCACCTTCAACAATGATCTGGTCAGGAGGTCAGATGTTGGCACTGCCATGGTGACACTGCTGGACTCTTGAGGAAGGTCCTTTACTCCTTCTGATCTAGAGATGCCATGAGTAATATCACTGTGTGAGAAATTAATTCTTCTTCTTCTTGAGTGCTGAGAAAAACTCCCTAATGTTTTGTCCTCTAGGGGTTTCTGTCTTAGCATTAGCACAAAGTCATAACAGTTCATCACAAAGCTTTCGCATGTTGTAGAAGGACAAACCACAGGAAATGTACTTGAGTTTTGTTCCATCAGCTTAGAAAAAGGTCTCAAATGCCAGGATGCAGTAACAGGGTGTAAACAAATGAAGGGAACAAAACCTACAAACACTTTCACATTCCGTTACATTCAGCCCTAATGTCCTGAAAGAAACCTTGATTATCGAGTCGGTTTTCGAAGCTAAATTGTTGAAGGAAATAAATAAATAATAGATGAATAAACAAAGTTGATGAAAGATGTCACAGCTCAAGGATTCGTTCCATAATGTCTCTCTGAAAGCCAGCCATGATCTGGTACTCTTTCACTCCAATAAAAAAAATAAAAAATACTAATAAATAAATAAAATAGATGAACAATAAACACTTTTAGAGTACAGGTGAAAAATTGCAGCGTTCTGTGTAAATACCTTTCACCGTCCCTGTTATCAGTGTGTTTAATTGCCATTAAACACACACCTGAAAGGCTGCTCTGCCTACAACTGAGAGGAACTGCAGCGTCTGAGCTTGGAGACAAAGACGCCTGGAAAGGTGGAGAAATTTCATGCAAAAGGCAGCAGAGACTTCTGTAACTTTTAGAGACATGTAATTTATTATTGTGTTTGGAATTTTATTTTTGTTTTGTCTTTGTTTTTTTGTTTTTTTCTTGGATGTGTTTTGGAATTCATTGTTGTGTTTTTTTAATTTATTTATTTATTGTTGTGTCTGTATACAGTATTTGGCAGATGTTCTTATCCAGAGAGACTTACAAAAGCGCTTTGAAGTTTCTGTCATTGGATAGATTCTTACACTGGGTTACTACAGTAGGTTACCAGCTATGTACCATCAGTCACACACTATTGGGGGGTTGGGGGGTGGGGGGGGGGGTATAGTGGTGGGGATTAGTTCAACCCAAATACTGTAGGACCAGTCCAGATAAGTCCAGATAAGTCCAGATAGGTCTTAAGTCATCTCCCACAGTCCAAAGACATGCAGATTAGATGCAAAATTGCCCATACTGTGTGAGTGAGCGTTTGAGTGAGTTGTGTGTGTGTGTGTGTATACACTGTGATGGATTGGCACCGTGTCCAGTGTGTATCCCGCCTCGTGCCGTAAGTCTCATATAGGTGGTGTAGACGATGAATGAGTGAGTGTTGTGTTTTTTTTTTTAATCATTGTTGTTGTTTATTTTTTATTTCTTTTTTTACATTGTTTTTTTTCTTTGTTTTGTTTGTAATTTTGTGTTTGTGTGATTTGTTGTTGTAATGTTTTTGTATGTGTGTTTTTGACATTGTTGATGTGGTTCTAAAATGTCCTGTTGTTATTTTTTTGGTTTCTTGTTGTGATTTTCTGATTGGTTGCTTTATCTGTTGTTTTGTTTTTGGTTTTGTTGCGATTACTGATTTGTTGTATTTTGCAGTTTCTTCGAGTTATTCTTTTTTACTGTCTTTAACCTAATATTATTTTGTGATTTGTTGTTGTGTTTTAGCCATTTGCTGTTATGTTTTTGACATTTGTTGCATTTTTATGATCGACTGTTTTGCTTTTGTAACATTCCTGTCCCTTACTGTTGTTTTTATTTAACGATTTGTTACTTTGTTTTTTGTATTTCCTGCACTTTTTCCCCCCCTCTCTGCTGCCAGTTTTTATCACACAATTTATTCAGTGTGTAAACGGGGAATATAACCTTCAGTCACAATTTGTGAGACGAGTCTGCATGAGATTTTCTCATAAATAGCAGAAACAAGCTTCTAAAGTTTTGCACTTGAGTGAACTTCTGCAAGTTACAAGATTTGGGATGGAGTGACTGTCTCTATATAGATGTTCCAGACAGATGTTCCAGAAATGTAGCCAGAGTTCACACACCCTTACACACACACACACACACACACACTGCATTTTCAGCGTGAGCCATTTGTGCTCCATCAGATGCACCTCTGCAGATGTGCTCAGTGTTTATGCTGAGGGAGAAAAGCACTGCGATAAATCATTCTGCACAGATTAGAAAATTTCCCCAAAGTTATTTGTTGAAAATTCAACTGCTCATAATATTAAAAAGAAAAAAAAAAAAAAACTATAAGACAAAATGACTGCCAGAATGCGACAGTGGATCCAAACTTGCATTCCTTGGTCACACACTGTACTGTACGTTAGTTGTGACTCATTTGTGTTTCCTCACATCCACCCTCGCAGATGTGTTGAGTGTTTACGGATCGTTCTCTCTCTCTCTCACTTTTCTTCTCAGCTTGAGCTGCAGTTCTGCGCCAATTTCAATCTCTGTCGCAGGAACGCACCATCAGATCTTTTTAAATGAGAGCTTCAGATAAAAGCCCAGCGCTACAACATGAGCTGAAAACAGCAATCTGACAACGCAAACACACTCCTCATATCTGATTGCTGAGAAGATTCTTTCTTTATTCTTTCTGTGTTGAATGTGATGGAGTGTGTTGGGTTAAATTAGCTTAGATGTCAGTATGAAGAAAAAAAAAAATGAAACGAAATACAGTCCAGGCCAAAAGTTTGGACACACCTTCACTCATTCAATGTGTTTTCTTTATTTTCATGACCATTTACATGGTAGATTC
>JAQMYJ010000003.1:27517256-27527899 GCA_030014305.1 Clarias laeviceps | reverse complement strand
GTGACTGTGGAGACCTTTTTTTGTTAAGTACATAAAACTCCACATGTGTTCATTCATAGTTTTGATGCCTTCAGTGAAAATCTACCATGTAAATGGTCATGAAAATAAAGAAAACACATTGACAGATATATGAGAAGGTGTGTCCAAACTTTTGGCCTGTACTGTAGGTAAGTTATGGTACATCAGCATATGAACGCCATTGCCTCGCAAATTTCCACCTAAAGTTTTGCAAGAATCAAAGGAAGAGGAATCAAAGGTTAAGTGAATTTTAATGTCTATTTATTTCATATTTTACTTCATTTACGTGTCCTTTCTAAATGTTTTGATTGTTTTAATATGCAAAATATGATTATAACTGTCCGGAATGGATTAAACTCGTATGCAGAGGTACCGCTGTGTAACACGCTCCATATCATGCTATGCTAAAAAAGTGGAGCCTGTGTTTCGACCCTTTTCACCAATCAGAGTTCAGAAACAGAGTGTCTGCCAAATGCCTAAATGTAAATGTAGCTTATAGTCCATGTCCATCCATGTTTCTTTGTTCTTGTATGTTGACCTTGAGAAATGATATGTTTTGCTACTCATATCACTCTCTGTGATACATGGTTTCAATTAAAACTTTGCTAATGATTTGTTTAGCATCCAGGTCATAAACGTAGCCCTTGATGACCGACATCACAACACCTACGACACAGTACGCTTTATATTAATGCAGCATCCACTCGTTGCAGGTTTGCTGTTAAGCAGACGTTATAAGTGCGCTGCTTATTTATATGCTAATTCACAAAGGCAATATATCAGGCATTAGCCTCTCTTCAGTGGAGTGGAGATGAGAATCCTGAGTGCTTCAGCTTCCTGCTGTTAAAGCACAAGTCTAAAGATGAGGTAGAACTGCATTTTAATATGCGCTACTGCATCAAAAAAAAAAAAAAAAGTATGGAGTGTCTGTGTTTTATAGCTTTTTCACTGTGGGGGGAAGAAAAGTTTCATTCTGATGTCTCATGAATTTTAGCAGAAGGACGTAATGCTGAGGGAGCAGTGCGGTGCTATAAATCATTCTGCACAGATGTGAAAGTTAGCCTAAAAGCTATGAGACAAAATGATTAAAAACAAAAAAAAAAAGAAAAAACATTTTAAACAGCTTAATTCTTCATTTCTCTCTATTAGCATTTAGCTAGTTTGTCTGGTCAGAGTTATTACTATTGTGCGAGATAGTACTTCAGAGATGGGGTTCAAACCTGTTGCTATGTAGTTGCAACAGCTTTATATCTTACCTTTACATTTAGGCGTTTGGCAGACGCTCTTATCCAGAGCGACTTACTTTTTTTTTTTATCTCATTATACATCTGAGCAGTTGAGGGTTAAGGGCCTCGCTCAAGGGCCCAACAGTGGCAATTTGGTGGTTGTGGGGTTTGAACCTGGGATCTTCCGAACCGTAGTCCAATGCCTTAACCACTGATCTACTCCTGTATCTCTCATATGTGTGAAGAAAGTTATCTTAAAAGTTACAAATGACAAAAACGACTCCCAGATCACATTAGCGGATCCAAACTAAAATATTCCTCAGTGAAAGGAATTGAATCAGTAAATCACATTGCCTCTAAAAGTACTAAAGGTACCCCGGGCTCATTAGGTTTTTTTTTGAAGAAGAATGTTCTTTGTACAGAATCTTAATTCCTTTTTTTTTTTTACTGCTCCAAAAAACTATTTAGTTTAAGTTCTAATCATGACTGACATTATAATAATTTCTAGAATTTGCTGAAATTGAGCTCACATTATTCTCCTCATTCTCTCATTTTCTTTGTCGGCGCTCACTTGGATATTTTTTTAATTTAAATTACCTTCACAGCCTTATCCAGAGCAGCTCACAGAGATTCTACTGTAATTTCTATTATTTCTGTTACTAGTACACTTTTGGTTGTTTCTCCTACAGTAGATGTTTTGAGCCATGATTTAGTTAATGAGATTATTCCTGCTTGTTGAAATTTGAGGGTTTGTTAGATCTCTGATGGGTTGTTATAAGATTTGCCTGAATTCTTGTTGGTTGGCTGTTTTGTGAAACGCAGGGCTGGTTGCTGAGATCTATTGGTTATTGGATTATATGCTATTTTTATTTGAATATGCTTTGCTATTTGAAATTCACTTCTTATTTATGCCTATTTGTTCTTGCTTTAGATGGGATTTCTAGGAGTTAAGACTTTGGCTAGTTTGTTCAGTCCCTGGTAGATATTGATGTTTTGACGTTGATCTTCGATGGTTTGTCAGATGTTTGGTGGTTGATCTACTGGTTGGTTAAAGTCTTGCTGGTCAGTGGCGATCATTAGTGAACTTAGTGAGTGTGTATATGTGAGGATTTTGTTCTGGTCTGGCTGCCAGTCCATTGGGTCTCTAGTAGTTGATCTGTCTCAGAAACATAAGTAGATGACATGAATGCAGGTGTAGGCTCAACTTTAATAACCATCTTAAAATAAATACAAATTGAACAGGAGCAAGACTATGATCTGTGACTTGAGGAAATCGATAACACTAGCTAGCAACACAAGTACAACAAACTCAAAACAAGAAACCTGCACTTTGATTACAATACTAAATTGAACATAAACAACTCTCAAGTACAAACCAAATTCTAAGGTCATGTCCTATTTGTTCAGATGGACAAATGAGAATGCTGCTGTTTGTTAGGGCGCTGAAGGTTTTGAGGGGGTCCTGGGTGGCCAGTGTGTTCTTTGGAGATTAGTGGGGTCTCTTGGGGTTATTGTGGCCTCTGAAGGTTAGTGTTGTTTCAGGACGCCAATACGGTCTGGTGTTTAGTGCTGTCTCTTAAGGTTAGTGGGGTCCTTAGAGGTTAGTTGGGTTTAAGTGGTCAATGTGGTCTTTGGTGGTTAGTATGCTCTCTGGTATTTAGTGGGATCTTTGGTGGTTAGTGAGGTCTTTGTGGAGGTTAGTGTGGCCTTTAGGTGATTAGTATGGTCTTATGGTGGTTAATGTTGTCGCAGTAGGCTAATGTGGTCTGATGGCTAGTATAAATGTGCTTTCTGGTGGTTACTGAGGTCTCTTTGGAGGTTAGTGGAAACTGTGAAGGATAGCGTGGTCTTTGGCGGTTAGTGGGGTATCAGGAGGTCAGAAGGTGGTCTGGTGGCTAGTGTTGGGTCAGGCAGTAAATGTGGTTTCTGTAGGTTAGTGTAGTCTCTGGAGGTTGCTAAGAATTTTGTTTGCTAATCATGTTGGAATGTTATTGCGCTTGGTTTTAAACCCAGACCTGATGAGCCTTTTTTGTTTCTTTTTTTTTTTCTTTTTTTTCATTTTCTGAGATGGTTCCTGCAGTTCTGGTCTTTCGACACTGATGCTTATGGCTCATAAATGCTCAGTAATAAATTATGCATTTCAAGCTGCCACAGAGGAAACCTCTAATTCTCTTCTTTGTTCTTCCATACCCATACACTAAGAAGTTCTTTTTTTTTTTTCAAGGCAGGACTTCATCTCAGCACGTCAGGGCAGTTTGCTCAAGGTTGATTTCGTGTGACACTGTTTCTATCTTTGGTTTGACTTTAATAAGCCGCCTCTCAAATCTCAGTGACACTGTCTGTGGCTGGTTGACATTGGTTCTTTCTGGCTGTCAGGTTCAGTGTTGGACCACTCCAATGAGGTAATTGCATCTGTTACACCTGACACCTTTCTGTCCATAAAACAGAAAATGTACCACACAACAAGATGCTCAGGGCTGGCTTTATGTGAGTATGCAGCAGGAATACAGTGACATGCGTTTAACACTAAAGGTCTTAATGAGTGTTAATGGAATTGGTAGTTTCTTCACTGAGAGAGCATGTGTGAGTGTCTACAAAGTGTGTGTTAAAGAAACTGCTCAGATTTGTTTGGATTTCTGTTGACATATGATGTGAAATTATTACCATCAGAAACCTGAACGTCCACACGTCATGTATCTTATTAGACTTGTTTTGCCTGCCTAGGATCTCTGAATCATAATAGTGTGACACGTTAGTATATGTAAAGCTGAGCTCCACTACATAACTCATGTTTATGTGTTTCTGGTTCTGGATTCTCTCTCTTTCAGTGTGTTTCAGTTCAGTGTGCCAGCATTCGCATTACGCTTCGGGCATGTTTAAAACCTCTTTAGTATGGATGTTACATAAGAACTGGTGTATAGGGTTCATAACACTGTTGTACTTACTTACATTTATTCTGTCTGAGTGTCATGATGTATCCAGGTCATACTTTTTGTGTTCATAATCTGAGTGTTTTTCTGGCTTCAGTTTTATTCCCATCTAAATAATGTACTCAGGTTCTAGTCTGGCTTCAGGGTCGAACTGCATAATAAGTAATTAACACAGAAATTGTCTGGACCTCAAAAAGTGCTACAGTTCTGTCCTGGTAATTGGGGCTGTGCCATTTAATTGACCCACCGAGCACAGGGAGAGCATGCAAACTTCACACACACAGAATAAACTACGTTTGGTAAACTAAACCACTTGCAAGTGTATTGCTTCTTCGTTGTTTGAGTTTATTGCTGGTAGATGCATTAACACCACCTACTGGACTGGAGATTGACAGTAAAAAAACAAAATCTTTTTGTACGAGACATGACATTTAAATCAGTAACACAGTTTACACAGGATTTCTATGCTTAATGCTTTTATTACTTCAAAATATGTTAGTAAATCAAATCGAATCGAGCAAGACTACAGTATCTCTGATTCACATCTATACTGTACATCCCGGTGCCCCGAAACCTTGATTGGTTGACTAAAAAGTTCCGTAACTAGCCGGTTGGAAACAGAACGGTAATCCTAGTTGAGCCAAGAGTTTGCCAAGACAATTCATTGGATTACTGGATATTTGCAAAACCAAATCCAAATATTCCAACATGCAACTGTCCAACCTAGAAAATTCAAATTTCAAATTCAAATTTTATTTGTCACATACACAGTCATACACAGTACGATATGCAGTGAAATGCTTAGACAACTGTCCGTGACCTTAAAATAAAAGACCTTAAAATAAAAGACTAAAGAATAGGGAATAAATATTAAAAAAAAAATGAAAACAGAAGGGAAATTTAACTAAGAAAGAATAAAATAAAATATAAAATTTAAATACAATAACATAACTGTACAGTACAACATATACAATATAAGAAAAATATGAGACAGCTGTACAGCTATACAGAATATACAATATAAGAAAAATATAGAAAAATAAGAACAGCTGTACAATATAGATATATGGAATTTTATGGACATTTCTGTGGGAATGAAGTTGAATATAGATTGAATATAAATGGAAACGTCACATATTTAAAGTGTTTAAAGTGTGTTGTGCATCCGGGTAACAGAACGTCCAGGGGGGGTGCAAATATGCTTGAAAGTGACATATTTAAAGTGACTTGTGATTGGGGTAATTGGGGTAATTTAACTAACCTACAGTAGTTGTCAATGTTCTCCTAAAAGGATCGAAGTAGAGTTTGATGTTTTTGAGGACTCCGACCTACAGTATCCCTCTTTCCTTGTCGTTTCCAGCACAACAACGGGTTTCACCTCCCTCCTCCCTCGGTCATGGGTTACCCTGGGCTGTTCACTGCACCCCGGAGATTACTTCCCCCATCCCACTGTGTGAACTCGATAGTCTCTTGCCACTTGGTGAGTAACTTTGTGCTAGAGGTGGCAAGAAACACAAGGACTTTTTTCTTCTGCCTGAGATGGGATTGCCTATTATAGAGTCGCTGTTGCCTCCCCAGAGCCTGGAGTAAATTCTCCAAGAATAAGTGGTGCATTGTGTGGAGTTTTCCCTGCAGGTCAGGGATGTACTGACCCTCATTTTTGGTAGATGTTGGACTGTTCTCTCTGCTGGTTTTTTTTTTTTTTTTTTTTTTTTAATTGCATCCATTACCATTCTGGGCTTCTGCACAAAAGCCCTGTAGAGACCTGGGGCAGCAGATATTTTCCTGAATGTTTCTCCAACTAGCAATATGTATAAACTTAAAAACATATTTAACATTTAATTAAGCGTTCCAACAAGCTATTGGTTTAGGAGTAGATGCTTGCTTGGGACATTTGCATTGTCTCTAAAACCCGTCCCTCAAAATGCAGATCCATAATAACCGCACCCCCACCTGCCATCCAAACTCCGCCACTCTGGTTACAGTACATACAGTACATGTTAGGGTTTTTTTTAGAGAAGTGTCCATTTGTATCACACCAATAGTTTGACACCAGCTTCATACATAGATTTGGAAGTTTGTATTGTATGCCAGGACATGTTTAGAACAGGTTTTTCAAGAGTTTCAGTTATTTTTCCATGTCCATAAGAGCTTCCTAAAGAGGTTTTATCCAATTTTCCAAAACTGTCAATGGGTGGATTGATTAATTAGAACTTGACAGCAGCTAAACGTCACATGTTATGCACACACTTGGACTACATATATTCTAGTTCCAAGTTGATAACTTATCTTGTTATGATCTAAATGCGGTTGAACAGAAGAAATTTAACAGGCTTTAATAAACTCAAGACCTCACAAAACATGGCAAAAGCTCCAGAGCGGTTTTAAAGCTCGTGTGAGATGCTATTTGCTGACTCTTCACAAAACACTAACCACACTCTATCATCTTGAGTGGACGCTGCTATTTATTATTATCAAGGAGCACTTAGTCAATTAGGACCCTGTATACAACCCGGAACAAAATAATTGCCCCTGTGACCGCTTTGATTCTCTTAATGAACCAAACACAAATTATTTACTCTCGGCAATTAATCAGTGCCGAGCTCACTTAGCGATTCACACTGATTTATCATATGGAAGGCAAATCTAATGCAAACAGATGATATTTATCACGAATTGTATTCGGAGAGATTCTTTACGCTTATATTAATCATAACTGAAAGGACAGACTGGAGGTGATAATTATAAGCATCTCTGTGATAAGGTACTGATGTAGCATTTATGTCTTCCCTTTAAATTCATCCTCTCTGAAAAACAAAAAAAGCCCGAGTGATGTGCATCTGCATCTTAAGAACTCTTGTCTCTGTGTTTGTTTAGATAGAAAGAGCCGCTTGATTTGTTTTTCATGTCTTCCAGAAGCTCTTTCGCAGCTGAAGAAGTGATTAACAGTAAAGAGTACTTCTTATTTCAATTAGTCTCTCCGTGCTCTCTGGTTTTCTGGTGTTAAAGGATGATGATGATGATAATCATCATCATCATCATCATGATGCGGTTTTCTCTTCAAAGCTAATTATGTTTGAATCGCATCTAATAAATCTGCGCTATTCCCAAAGCCTCGATGTAATTAGATATCGGCCGAATGTGGGACACCCATTGTCCTCGTAAGACTCTAACATGCTTTCTTGCTACAGAAGATACATTGCGGGGAAATGAATGAGTAAATAAATAAATAAAATACACAAATTAGAGGATTAAAGCTCGTTTGCATTTCAATTCACGTGCGCTCTAATAGGATCTAACACTAACGAGCTTTCCGGCGGCCGTGTTTAGGTGTTGTGTTAAGTTGTCAAGCATGTGTCAGGAATTGTAATCGTAATCTGTGCGAAGGACTGGACACGCCGTCTGTGATATCACCCATAGGTTGTCATTTTAACATGGGGTTCTATGGGAATTAACTTACTTTTGAGTCCATCTCCTAGTGGTCAATCATGGAACTGTACATTTTGAATTTCCATTTTGGACTCATTTTTCAGGACCAGAGGTTACCGCTTGATGGCAATAAGCCAGAATAAGCCACACCCCTTTCTCCATCCAACAATAATCTAGGAGTAAAACACAAATAGGATAATCCATGTATCCAGGGCAAGATTGTCTCAAATAATTTCTTCTTTTTTGTTTTCTTTTTTTTCCTTTGCACTCACTCTCCTACAGTATATCCCTAGATTACCTCTTAAACAGTCTTCCCTGCAGCGACACGAGCTTAAGTGCTTCAGTGTTTCTCTTTCAGAAGCCTGTCTTTGTTTAATGGATGGGAAAAAAACGTGGGCGTTTTCGTATACATTAACCGATTTCTGACATGCAAAGCAGTGTGTGTTGGCAATCAGCTCAAGAGGAAGGCGTTACTCTCCGTCTCAAAACAGCACTTAGTCAATTAGCGTTGACTCAGGATAAAAAGCAGAGACAAAAATAAATTATGCTTCTGCAGAGACTTCACTTTCATCCGTGCTGCTGGAAAATTATGTTGTTGTTTGTTTTTTTTTGTTTTTCACTCAATGTAGCACGTAATAAATACCACGCTCTTAATTTTTTGAAAATAAGTTATGACACTGTAAAAGAACAAATCCAAAATGCCTAGCCTGAGTGATTCCTCTTCTCGCTCCTAGGACGCATGATGACTCACTGGGAGGTAAAAGGAAAACCTTAAGAGGGTGAAAGAAACCCTGGCTACAGTATGTGTAGAACCTACGAGCACGTTTTCTCCCCAGTTTTCATGATCGAATAATTTACGTGCATGCATATAAATTTTCTAAATTACTGTTCAGAACTGGAGTATAATTAAGAGGAGACATGTCATCTTGTGTTCTAAATTGCTGCCATTAAATAGTCTTAATGTGTTTTACTTAGAGCTCAATGTGCTGTTATAAATAGTCGATCATTTTCTCAACAATGTCACGCTCTATTATGATTAAACAAAATTATAATTTATATATATACACAGTATATATATATAAAATTTAATAATTAAGATATAACAAGAGGAAGACGGAGGGTCACAAACCATCAAGTAAAGCTGAGTTTTTGCTTTTTTGTAAAAAGTGTGGTATAAAGTTACCCAACAGCAATGTGGAAAACTGGTGGAGAGACAAAACGCATGGAAGCTGTAACTGCAAATCGGAGTTATTATTCTCACAAATACTGATTTATTAATGTTATTTAGCCAAAGCATTAACACAATTTGTTTACAATTTATTTGTTTTATTTGAATTAAATAAATTAAAGCTCTGCAAATGGGTTATTTTGATGTGTTGTGATGATGTCATTTCCTTTAAATATACACTCTAAATAACAATAATTATATTTTAAAATTATGAGAAATATTGTCAGCAGTTCACAACCGATCATCTTACCAACACATGCACCTGTAAAAAAAAACAAACAACATAAGAAACTAATTATGCTGCAGTGGTCTGTTTTTTTTTCTTTCTCCAGAGCTGTACAGTATATACAGTATTACCGCTTTAAAGTTTGGGATCACTTTCAAAGCACATTTTCATGCAATTCTTAACAATTTTATTCATTTCACACACAATTAAAGTGAAATGATGTTGAATTCTAACTGTAAGGTAGCAGCCAGCACAGCCTCCAGATCTGAAACCTAGCTGAGCTATTTGAGCTGTTTGACCTTATGGTACAGAGCAAGACTCCATCAAGACAATCCATCTTGTGGGAGATGCTCCAGGAAGCACCAGCTGAAATCTCTTCAGATTATCTCTTCAGCTAGAATGTCTGTTATCTGCCAGGCTGTAGAGGTAATTGCTGCAAAAAGTGTTTTTTTTTTTTAATGAAGACAAAGTTTGAAGAACACATTCATCATTTCCATCAAAATCATAATTTCTAGTGTGTTTCCTTGGAAAACAATAAAATTTCTAAGTGATCCCATATAAGTGATATATATAAAATGATATAAAGGTGATAAAAAATATAAAATAAAAATAAAATAAAAATATATATATATATATATTTAGTATGTATGATCATATAATGACATATAACGACATTTAAACATAAACTTAAGTGTATTGATTTCTGGCTTTCGTTCATACAGTACTTTAGATGATTCTGGATTCTGATTGGTCAGAAGGTGTTGAATGATTTTCGATAATGTGTGGAATGGTTAATATGGTGATATGTAGTTTTAGTGTCATTGCTTTGCAAGAGTCAGAGGTAACAGTGTTGCACCATTACAGAGCTTAGTGGTTTATGAACATTAATAAGCTACTATGCATGATTGCAGCGTGTCCACGACTTTAAATTCTAATTTCTGTATGTATAAAAAATCACTTTAGCAAAGATGACTCTCCGCCAGTGAAGTCCTCACTCGCTCGAAGTTGGTTGCCTGAGTTGGTTGTCACCTCCACCGTCCCCTTGAACCATCAGCTTCATCAGAGATTTTAGCACAGAGCGTTGTCCACCCTCATGGCGCTATCAGAGGAATGTCATATTCCTACTGGATTTGCAGGCAGCATCGTTTCAAATGGCAGCGTGAGATCTCTCTTATCTGATCCTGATAAGCATCGGGGAGAAGATATCGACGACTAGTGAGAAATAAAATGGATATTGGATAATAAGGTTTTTGTGGAAAAAAAACCTTTATTTCTCTATATAATCTCCTGCTACACTAATGCACTTATCCCAGTGTTTCACTAGAGCTTGGACACCATCGAGGTAGAAAGTTGTCTCATGATCGGATGCCTCAAAATTTCCAAACATTTCCAGACCCTGATTGACAGGTAGGGAGACTGACAATTACATAAATTTTTTTTGTTTTTTGTTTTTATTTATATTTCATTAGTTAAGCATTAAGTTTATTGGTTAAGCATTAAGTTTGTTGGTTAAGCATTAAGTTTATTAGTTAAGCATTAAGTTTGTTGGTTAAGCATTTAGTATGATAATAGTAAGTTACACTGTG
>JAQMYJ010000003.1:27465672-27481291 GCA_030014305.1 Clarias laeviceps | reverse complement strand
TTTGTTTATCTTTCTCTCTCTCTCTCTCTCTCTCTGTCTCTCTCTCTCTCTCTCCCTCTCTCCCTCTCTCTCTGTCTCTCCCTCTCCCTCTCTCTCTCTGTGTCTCTCTCTCTCTCTCTCTGTCTCTCTCTCTTTCTCTCTCTGTCTCTCTCTCTCTCTCTCTGTCTCTCTGTCTCTCTCTGTCTCTCCCTCTCCCTCTCTCTCTCTCTCTCTCTGTCTCTTTACAGGTAGGTGTACAGATATTTTCCTGAGTGTGGATCTGATGCCCGTGTGTGTGAAGGAAGATTCAGTGAAGGTGTAGTAGGATGAAATCTTTTTAATGTGGTATTTTTTCCCTCCGTCGTCTTGCTTCCTGTGTG
Source organism: Clarias laeviceps (assembly GCA_030014305.1). NCBI lineage: Eukaryota > Metazoa > Chordata > Actinopteri > Siluriformes > Clariidae > Clarias > Clarias laeviceps. The sequence continues at coordinate 27,480,932 of JAQMYJ010000003.1, read as the reverse complement.
GAAGTTTTCAGCTAGTGGAAGTAATTACAGCTTATTTGATTGAGCTTTGGTGCAGAAAATCAGATTCAGGAAGTTTTCATCTCATTTTCGTTCTCTGCGATGAAGTGATTCCCTCTTTTATTATGGTGGGCTTTTATTATTACTGGTGCATTTATTGCTTTTTTTAGGTTATAATATTCATAATATCAGCCATGCAATGGCTTTATTTATTTATTTATTTATTTATTGGTAATAACATTTTTCCATTTTTTACGATTTTTGCTAAGATACAGTACTGTGTGTGAAGGTCTGAAGTCTTATTGAGTCCCAGCCTATTTCTTCATATTTTGAATGTAGACTTGATGAATGGTTCTCCAGGCTTCCTCAAAGACTTTTTTTGGCTCCCATTTTTTTTGGCAAGTTTTTATCTCTCATTTTCAGTCCCTGTACCTGAGCAGTTTGTTTGTTTATTTGTTTGTTAAGCCACACAGTGACCTGTCAATCATTCAAAAATATATCTAACTGAAGTCCTGACCCAGTGAGAAACAGGTGTAGATGATGACAGATGATCAGGCGGTGATTAGTAACTGCTGATGCTGAGTGCTGAGGGGTTGGAACAGACGAGAGGGGAAATGAGGGTCGCTGCTGCTGAGGTTTAGGTAAAAGATATCTTTAGGTGCCTTTGCAGTCTGTCACAGTAAAACGTTTGTTTATGTTTCTTTGATTTAATTGACATCATTTAAATAAATTTAACATGAAAAAAGGAGGGGGGGAGGGAGGGAGGGGTCAAGACCATTGTACAGGACTGTAAATGATGTGCATGACAATGTATAAATTTGGTAAGCAATTGTAGGTCAAACAGCAATGTTACTTCTATATATATATAAAAAAAATAATCAACCAGTAAAAACCTCTCATAAAAGTGTACGGTGCTCATAATTTATCACAAATTTAACACCACAGGGTCACCACAGGTCAGTGACTTAAGAGGCAGTGACTTAAGTTTAAATGTTATATTAATAGTTATTTAGGAAAAGTGTCAGGTTACACACACACACACACAAACACACACACACGCTGAAGTTTTTCAGATTATTAAAAATCCAATTAAGTCCAATTCCGTAAGTAGACATGTTTGAAATTGGGATTTTTCAACTGTGCTTAGAACTAAAACAGTCCCAGATGTGGTTTGGATTAATTTTCTCCAATGTTTATCTATTTATTTATTTATTTATTTATTACTTTCAAATGACTTTCCTTATGCATCTCAATTTCCAAACACAACTCTATATCCTGATTGGACTCGAGATATTTTCGTGTCCTGACATGGTTTTGTCATTTGTGCTGTCTGTGTTGGGATCATGTCTTACAAAACATGGTCTTGGTTTTGACTGATTGTTTATTTATTTATTTATTTATTTATTTTTCTTGATTAGAAAACAGAATGAGCATTCGTGCGATCCATGAATAAAGCCAACTTGATGAAATAAAGGCTCCAGACTCTACAATTGGATGGGTTTCGAAGGTCTTGATCTTGACTTGATTTCATGTCGGACGTGAACTCGCTGTTGTCTTAATCGCTTTAAAACTCGATTTTTTTTTTTTTTTTTTATCTTAAAGTTAAAAAAAATTTTAAAACTCGATCTTGGCCAATCCTGGTCTCAACTCCAAACCTACTTAGTGACATGACCTGCTATAAACAACTCCATACAAAAGAATTTTAATAAATAAAGCAAAATCCACACAAAATCCCAACCACTTCTCTTCCAGTGTTCTGTAGTGCCTTTGGTGATTTAGGAGAATAATTACAGCACATTAAGGTTTCTGTGCACAAAAGCCCGAAGGTGCTTGAGCCTGGCTAGGTCGAGTCTCTCTATAGGGAAGCACAGAGACAGCAGAGGTTCATGTCGAGTGAAGCACCTCCAGGCCTTGACTTTGACTTTGGATTTCTATCACTCTTGTTGGAATGTAGGACACCAACTTGGGTTTCTAGTTCAGTGGAAAACTCCGGGACAGGATAAAACACACAACAGAGACGACGAGAAGCACGAGACACAAGCTGTGAATGCGCGGCGTACATGCTGTGTCTATACTGATCTAATGAACATGATTTTCTGCTCGATAAGGTTCATCTCGGAGGTGCCCTAACCCACTTTCCCGACACACCGCTGTTGTCGACGTGGATATCACGGAGGTGAGGAGGATGGATTAGACGGAGCAGAAAAACACACAAATCGTTAGGCAGTGGGTGTGAATATTTATGAGACGAAGCTGACCGCCTCGAGCGTCAGCCTGAATATTTATGAGTGAAGTATTTGTGTGCTTCAGAAGACACTGATTAATGTGAAACGCTACCTGGCAAGCCGACAAAAATGATCCTAATGATTGATTACGGATGATAGATACACGCTGGATTTTTCTTCGCAATAAGGACAGATGGAGCCGCTCCAACCCCATTAGCTTTTAGACGCCCCAGAATGAGCAAATTAAATCCAGAACTTCAGCCTGATTAACCCGTCTCATATTACACAGCTCATCTGGACTGAAAATGGTCACATTTTTACATAAACTCTTCGGCCGTCACATGCTCCGCAGCCTGGTGTCCACTCTGTCAGTTCGTATATCAAACGCTCAGCACCGAGCACAAGCCATTTGTTTGGAGCATGTTGGGAGACGCAGTCTGTCTCCGTCAGAGGACGAGGAACTTGTTGTAACCTTCGGCTCAGCTCAGGAAGCATGATGAAATACAACACCTGCATGAGGATCAGAGAGCGAACTCGGGAGGCTGGAGATCAGAGAGCTGCTTTTTATTCTGAGCATGAAGGGACACGGCCAGAGAGGAATAAAAAAATATAAAAATAAAAAAATCTGCACTTTCCAAAAAAAAAAAAGACGATCCTAAAATGAATTTCGGAAATAATGACCCAATAAGAACGAGGATTACGGCAAGATATATATCAAGTGTAATCATTTATTCATGTCTGAAACTTGAAGGAGGATTTTATAATCAACATTTTTTAAGCGTACTTAGTGTCTACTTCTACTTATCGCAGCATGAAATTTTAATCAGCTTGCACACACACACACACACACACACACTCAAGCGTGTGAGCTCCAAGTTTGGCCTATGAACGCTGAACAGCTTCCAACTGTCATACAAATATTAAATAACAATAGAAGATTATTCAACAGCAGTCAACACACTAATTCAGTTAAGTATTAATTTAGTGATTACGAAGTTAAATTCAGTTAAATTGTGTCAAATAAACAACACAAAAATGAGCCATAACATTAAACCCACCGATTTTTTGTGGGGTTCCCCTTGTGCTAGTCAGAGCATAACTCCACAAGACCTGTGGGGGGTGCTGTGGTGTCTGGCACCAGTACGTTTGGGTGCTGTGGGTTGTTGGGGTGGGGGCTCGATGGATGGGACGTGTTTGTCCGGTTCCTCCCATAGATGCTGGCTTGGTATCTGTGGAGTTTGGAGGCCACACCTTGGACTGTTTGCCTGCTGGGCCCGGTGTGTGCAATGGATGTTCTGGTGCCTTTCTCTCAGCCAGCATTCATTTATACTGCTTTGGCTGTTCTATGGGATTGGCCCAGATGTGCGGACCTTGTACAGTGAAACCAGTTTGAGATGATTTTAGTTTGTAACATGACACCTTATCCTGTGGACATAAAGGGATGGACACAGTCAGCAACAATACTCAGGTAGGCTGTGGCATTGAACCATGCTTCATTGGTTCCAGGGTGGATCCATGCTTTTATATTGTTTACACCTAATTCCCAATGATCTGCATGTTGCAAGAGAAAAATCAAGACTCATCAGACCTGCCTATGTTTTACCAATATTCTAGCCTTTGATCTTAGCTGACAGGAGCATGTGGTCTCCTGCTGCTGTAGCACAGCTGCATCAAGGTTTGACTTGTTGTGTGTTCAGAGATGCTCTTCAGCTTTGTAACAAGATGTTATTTGAGTTCCTGTTGCCTTTTGAACCCGTCTGATCTCTGGCATCAGAGAACTGCCCTCACAGGATATTTCCTCTTTTTCACACCGTTCTCTGTAAACCCAAGAGATGGTAGTGTTTGAAAATAATAGTAGTTTAATAGCAGTTTGTGTAATACTCAGACCGGCCCGTCTGGCACCAGCAACCATTCTACGCTCAAAGTCACTTAAATCACTTTTATATCCCCCTGTCTGATTCTCGGTTTGAGCCTCACCGTATGATCTTGGCCACATGTCTACACGCCTAAATGCACGGAGTTGATGAAATTTGATTGGCTGTTTGTATGTATAGTTGCCTTAATGACCAGTTGCACAGGTGTACCTACATCACCTTCTAGCTCAATTCTAACTTTAAAAAGTTTGCAGTGCAGTTTTAATTATTTACTGAAATATTATTAGTTAAAGCAAACTTTAATTCCATTTCAGATTTGTTATACAACTAACAAAAATGTGTAATAATTAATGATGTTGTCTTTAAGTAAATGTTTAGTGTATGTAACACAGATGGAAGAAGTTTCCAGTTTCAGGGCTTTAGAACAGTCAGACTTGAAGCCAAATCTTTCTGATCTTTAGGACAGAGAAGTGTGGAAGTTTCTTGTGAACTGAAGCCTGTGGACATCACATGACAAAAAATGTAACTATAAACAGATAAAAAGTTTGATATTCTTTAATACATACTACATATTTATCACTGTGAAGTTGCAATGATATAAAAGAAATCAAAGACTTTAGGGAAAATGAGGAAGCCTGTCTTGTTTTGATTTTGTGTACCGTATGTTATATTGGAATTCCAATGTATTATAAATTAACCTATAAATATACAGTGAGTAAAGTGTATTCAATAATAAGGCTTTGTGTGTACAGAACGCTTATATGTACACTTAGACTATTACATTAACACTGTTAAACACAATCTTCTCCTAATAATGCAGTACTACAATTGTGTGTGTGTGTGTGTGTGAAAATGCTAGATCAGCTGCTGTGGGTCAGTGTGTTTCCTTGTTTGCTTCCTCACGACTTCTGAAAATCGCACATCAGCTGTTTTACGCATTCGCTGTTTCTGCACCATCCGATTAAACCGTCTGGAAAATGTGGTGTGATAGCACTATCTTTATTTACACACCAGCGCTGTTAAACCCCGCATTGTGATTGGTCAGAAGGTGTCGATTCATTCTCTATAGCAACATCTCGTCCAAAGAGACATGTATAGTAGATACTTTGCTAAAAATATACAGAGATGTTATATAATCATGGATATCGTAGTTCTTTTTTTCCTTGTAATTTAGGTATTAATGTTGGAAGGAGTCTCCAGTGTCAGTACTATTTAGTCGGAAGCAAAGCTCTAGCGAAGGACAGGGCGTTTACGCTTTGTGGTTTCTCATTTACATGACAAGCTGCGATTTAGTAAAAGCTTGAAATTGAGTACACGATTCTAGTTGACAAACACTTTCTTAAAACAAAAAAAAAAATTGTCAAACAAACCCATGGTCCAGTTCAGGCTGGCTTTTAAGCAGTGCTCATTTGCATGCTAATTGTCGAACACTGCGCGTCGTGCATTAGCCTCTCTTCAGTAGAGCGGGGCTAATAACCACGAGCAGCTCTGCTGAGTTTAATATCTAGGATTATATGAGTCATTTCCAGAATCTCTTTCACTGACTCATTAAATTCTTTCTGCTGCATCACAGGTTTTAAATCCGAATGTGCTCATGAGTAGCCCAAGGTCTTTATGTACAATGCTGGTAAAGCAGTTCAGCCTGACCTAACGCTACACACCGTGTCCTCTTATTTAGCGCTATTATTTTTAGTACAACACTTAGACAGGATGCTGCAGTCATGCTGAGCTTTTTATCAAACCTCTGGAATGAAAAAAAATTAGACCTTCACATAAAGCTCAGCTGTACAGCTTGACCTGCCACCAGCAATCTGCCAATCCAAACACACGCCTAGATTATGCCTGATCCATGGGAATTAAAAGCTTTCTAGAAATCTCTTTCTGTTCTTTCAAGATAGTATCAGCATCAAAGACAAACAGAAATTAAAACTGAGGAGAATGGGGTTTGTTCTTTTCTATCCCTAGAGACGGACAGAGCAAAGCCTTCAATGCTAAACATAACCACAACTTGTAGCAATCACTGGAGGGGTGAATAATTCTCAAACAACATAAAATACAGAGCTTTAGTTAGCTTTAATTAGCGGTCTTAGGTTGAGGATTTTATTCATAAAAACTCTAGGAACATCTTGCTTACTTGATTGAGATCTTCTTGACTTACAGTACATGGAATAAATGGACTGTAGATAGAATGCTAACAGCTGACGCCATGTTTGTCTTTTATGTTACAGATAGAACGTTAATTTGATTTATTTTAAGTAAGCACTTATTCTGGGAATATATTGGCAGGAATGCACCCTTAATGTAAAACGCCAGTCCATTTCAGAGTACCAGAATCCCCCGGACTTAACACAACCCTGACCAGGATATACAACAACTAGCCAATGTGATTAATGCTTATTCACTTAGCCACTCAAAAAAAAAAAAAAAAAAAAACAGGGCACAGTGCATAGACTAGAGTTAAGGCTGGGGTGGCCAAATATAATTACTTAAGTTTTTTTTCTTTTTCATTTAGTTGCAAATTCAGCATTTAGTGTCATGTATACAATTAAACAGGCTGTTGTGTGTGTTTTTGTTATCAGGTTGGTAGGTAAAACTGTGATATCATCTACAAAACTGTGGTACATAATATTGTGTTTCTCAATGCTGGAGCCTAGGGGAAACAAGTATAATGAGAAAAGGATGGGGCCCAAGATTGAGCCTTGGGGGATACCACCAAACCATTTTTTAATAGTAGAAGACCTGGGAGGAGACAGCTTTTTCCAAAATCCTGGAAATAAATGGGAGTTTGTAGACAGGCCCTTAATTAATGAGTTCTTTGAGGTTTAAGCAAGGTTTCTTTAATAGGGGTTGCACAATTACATGTTTAAAACAGGAAAGGATTGTTCATTTTCATAGTGCGTTATTAATTATGGACAAAATTATGAGGCATACTATGTTCAAAACATCTTTCTTTTTCTTTAAAAATCATTTATGGTATAACATCTAAAGGACAATTTGTGGGGTTCATCTGAGCACCCACCTCAGCCAGCTGAGAAGACAGCACCTGGCTGAATCTGCTTAAGGTAGCTAACAGGACATGAGAGACATTATCCTCTGGGGAATCAGTGTCTGGGGTGGCATGAGTAAATTTTTTATTGGCAATTTTGTGAACAAAGATTTTCTGAATCTTCTCCCAGGTTTCCACATTAGGAGCAGATGTAGTAAAGAAAGTAGCAGCAGGATTTAAGATTGCAATTATAAGTGTTGAACAAAATCTTAGATCTGTGAACGTGTTTATTAATTAGCCTTCAGCATAATATTCTACCTTAGCTGTCTTGATCGATCTTTAAAAAAGTCTTAAATAATCTTGTAAGATTTCATATGAGACCTGGATTCCATTTGCACTCTGCTTTCCTGCAACCACATCTAGCAAAGCGGGAAGAATCATATAGCCAGGGGGAACAACAGTACTAGATTTAGTACTTAAATCTAGTACTTAAATCTTAAAGGAGCAAAACAATCCAAGGTTTGTAAGGAGGATGGGTTGAAAAGTGTAACAAGCTCCTCAGTGCAGTCCTCAGGAGATCTAGATCATGTGGTACTGTAGGTGAGTGGACATTGAGTGACAGTGTGGGACTGTCACTCAATGTTTGGGAGAGAAAGGGGAGAAGACAATTGAGAGTCGAGTGCAACAAATGAAAAAAGATTGGAAATTATAAATACTATCAGTATGTTCAAGGTTTAAAACAGAGAGACCAGACGATAGCACAAGATCCCATCCTTCTGACGAATTGAGGCCGATACTGATTACATGAGATTATGAGTCCAAAAGAGATAAAAATTCAGTGACCAGACGTTCTGAAGGGCAGCGGATGTGAATATTTAAATCCCCCAATTTCCCCGAAGTTTTAGGGCAAGAGGCCAAAAATTTTTAATAAAGTTAGGATTAGTTTTAGGCAGTACTGCACACAGGACACCCCAACATACTGTATCGACAGGTAAAGATCAACATTTTTTTTTTTTTTATAAACATTGTCCATTCCATCTTCACTACAAGTAGTTCTCAATGAGTTGAAGAAGCTGCAGGAAGGAGGACAGACATTTATCAAGGCAGATTTAACAGTTGGGGAGTCTGGTGTTGGCTGAGTGACCGGTACAAAATTCAACTGACAAATATTAGCAGTACAAGCGGCCTTGCTCAGAAGCCTTGCTTTGAAAGAGAAGTGGGTAAAAAATATGTAGACCAGATGCCTGTAGATGCCTGTCGGAGATGTCCATGGGTTTTGTAAACTAGAAATCGTAGACAGAGAGAGGAGATTTCCAAAATCGTACATGATCTGAACGTCTGTGAATATAACAGGGCTGGCGAGCAATGTTAACACACAGCAATGTTAACACAGGGTTTGAAAACTCCACAACGCAAACGAAAAGACCATGAGTTCTCAAGGAGGCTCATCAAAGAGTAAGAGAAACCGATAGTCATTTTGGGAGATATAAACATCCTGTGTGAATAATCCACAATAAGAAGAACGTGGACAAAATAGCAGTAATCTAGGATAGAATTATGAACTGATCAAGAGACTAGCAAATCACACACAGCCACATTTATGGTATATAATATTCAGTAAAAGCTGTCCCACAGAGAACAGTGTTAGATCGAGCAGGTGAAACCACACTCTCGAGTTAAACAGCTAGGCGTAGAGTAGACCGTGAGGAAGGAGAGACTTACACACATTTGTGCTGAGCCGGGTAGTCAGTGATGTCAGAGAGAGCTGGTGAAGAGCTAGCATTGCTGCTGCATCTGAAAAAAATATCCTAAAGAGTAACCAAGGAACAGAAAGGACGATGTATGAGTAGTTTATACAAGTTCCACCAACAGAACAGTGGCAGACAGAAATGGCAGCGTAAAGCCTCGCAGAAACGAAACCTGGAGGATGTTGTGTCTCCTCAGGAGTCCAAAACCATTATTAGGGAAAATTCATTTTTAGACTGTTATGGCACAATGGAAATACATGCTTTTTCCATTGTGGTATTGGCCTGGGGTTATTAGATTTTTCTCCTAATGTGACCTCATATAAGAAGAGCCCCTCCCCTGGGCGTGGCTCAGCAGTAGCTCATTAACATAGAAACTGTGAACCGTTGCATTTGGAGAAAAAAATGAAACTTAAGAGAGTATGAGGAATGAAAGATGCATTATCTGAGGTGTATTTCAGGTTTGGTAACACACACACACACACACACACGCATACACACACGCAAACACGCACACATACACTTGTTTACAAGAAATAGTCAAATCCCTCTTTGTGCCTCCTGGCTTTATTCAGATTATTTAACTCATGGCACAAAATACAGGACCTTTCATTTTAGGTCTGTGTGTGTTCGTGTCTGACAGATTTGTTGGCTCGGCTCTTAGGACGCAGCAGCAGCATCCGTCTATTTGGATTTGTTGTATTTATTTTATTTGAAATTTAAAGAACCGGGGAAAACAGGTTGTGGCTCAGTGTCTCACAGCGGGACTTGATTTATTACTGCGGGAGTTGTGCATTTCCTGGAAATGAGTACATTCCCTTTTCTTTAGTCACTCTGATCTCTCTAAACAGCCAACAGTCTGTGTGTGTGCCGTTTATGCGCATGTGCATGTGTTTTTGTGTATGTGTGTGTGTTTAATAGATTTTGTTACCTTTGGTCCAGGGCTGCATAATACTGATAAACAAAAATATGATATTTTGCGATTACAGCGATGCATAATGCGCTTGTGTTATTAAATGCAAACTGTGGATTCGCATCACGTCTTTGGCATTATCGTTAAAATGAATCTGTCGTTTGCATCACATACAAAGGGAGGTTTTGATCCGAACACCTGAACTGAACCCGATTCCCGTGCTGTGTTATCACATCGGGCTTATTTGCATATTACAGACTTCTAGCTATCGCGAGCGATTAACAAACGATTGATAATGCGGCCCTTTGTTGCTCCAATTAGATTTAATCTCCTTCCTATTATCTCTAGGCATTATTTAAATCATTTGCTCACACTAAACGTATACATTGAAACTCCAGTCACAGCTGCCTTGTTTCCCGCCGTAATGATTTCCTCTCTATCTCTCTCTATCTGTCTCTCGTCTGCTTAATAATCCCTAATTCACCAAGAAAGAAAAAAACTTCACCTTTATTAACCTTTCCGCTCTCATGATCTTCATGATGTGTAATTACCTTTCAGACCCGCTCTACAGTTCACTAACATTTTTTCCTCAACGAGTTTGAACTTTTGGCATCACCCAGAAACCAGCGGACAGATTCCTGACCCTGGAGTCAAGAGTTTCAGGTGAACGCGTGTCAAACTTTTCCCAGAAACCGAGCCGAGTTTTTTTTTTGTTGAGTTTTAGCAGGGCGATACGCACGGAATTGTAATTAGCTCTGAATAATGGAAAGTTCAGAATTACTGTATATCAGGATGTCCTTGTTAGAGTTTTATAAACTATATACAGCACCAGTCAAGAGTTTGGATTTCGATTCAATCAGTCGGTTGTTATTTTAACACAAGGAGGTCGGATGTTCTAGAACAGTTCTTGCAAGGACAGTATTGTGTCGAGTGCATTCGCAAAACCCATCAAGCACCATGAAGAAACTGGCTCTCATGAAGACCTTCAATCATCAGGAATGACCATGATTATGTTAGAAGGTGTGTCCAAACTTTTGACTGGTGGTGTTTGAATATGTATTCATTTTAAATTTTAAACTTACATCAACTTACATCATTCCTGTGCATGGGGAGAGCTCCACATGTTCTGGGTTGGGTCATGTGTCTGCTTGAAGTTGACTTTCCGGGCTCCTCATTACGATTAAGAGTGTAGTTAACACCTCCCAGAGATTTATTTATTTGTTGTGTATAAAAGTATTCGAGGCATTTTATAAGCTTTAACACCATGTTAAACAATTTTTTAAAAATCACAAAAAACACATCAGGGGATGGAAAATGCTGACTTTACTGTCAAACTGAATACAACATGAAAGCCGGACTATTTAAAATACAAATGCTTCTATAATGAAATATGATTTAGAAGATGGCGTTCCTGATTTTTTTTTTCTTTGTCATGAATAGTTTTAGTTGTAAGGTTCCTGTTCTTGTTGTTTGTTAGGCCATGCTCGTCCAGATGAGCTCTTTGTGGACTTGGGGGTAGATCAGTGGTTAAGGCATTGGACTGTGGTTCAGAAGATCCCAGGTTCAAACCCCACAACCATCAAGATGTCCCTGTTGGGCCCTTGAGCAAAACCCTCAATTGCTCAGATGTGTAAAAAGATAAAAATGTAAGTCGCTCTGGATAAGGGCATCTGCCAAATGCCTAGATGTAATTAAAGGCTCATCAATAGTGTATTTTTTAACCAATTGGCTCACATGTTCTTTTTGAGACAAAATCAGTGGAAAGCAAAACAAACACGAGAAGAACCTACAGAGCTTGACACGGACCATGACCCAAGCTCAGGATCGAACCCGGGACCCCGGAACTGTAAGACAGCCTCGCTACCTGCTGCGTCATTGTGTTAAGTTAATAAAAAACATGTACCATGATGCGATGTTAACCTACTGGGCTACACTGATTCTGAATCCACTCTCTTCAATTCACTGTGACAGCATTAATTTCATGCCTTGCTGGGTTTAAGAGCGCTGCTGTCCTTGCATGTGTAAAAGTAGAATAGCTGTTACCTGTTTGATATGGATATCACGTCAGAGCTGGATTGTAGGACTCGTACCGCTGGGGAGGAAATATCAAGGTCTGTCGAGGGGACGGCATTCTCCCCAGGGACGGCGCTTATTGTGGAATGTGAACTTTTATGGACACAGTTAATGAACAATAACGAATTAATGAACCGCTAACTGTGGAAGCGGTTTAGTCATTTAAATGACGTAATTAAGTTTTGTGCACAATATAGAAAGGAAACAAAATGCGAAATATTTTGATGCGGATGTTGGATCAAGTGCTATTTGTGGTATATAATGTAATTATTACAACCAGGACTAAACATGATCCAGTGTTTTGGCAAAATTTCCTAAACTTCTGCTTGTTGCATTGTATAACATTTGACATTAATCATTATTTATTAGTATTTATGTTAAACAGTATTTTTTTTTCTCTTTTTTAAAATAAAAATAAATCAATTAAAAAAATTTAAACCAAACACAGATTATTATTTTTTTTTTAAATAACCTGATTAAAGAAAATAATCTTAGGCAGAGTTGAATTATTAGCAAACTGAATATAAGTAACGTTCCCACTTTTCCAATTAAAGGTCCCATATTTTACTATTATTTATGAAAGTTAACACAGGATGCAGAGCTTCCCCAAAGTGTGTGTGTGTGTGTGTGTTAATAACAGAGGTAAAAAACACTTCAAACCTTTTGTATCACTCCTCATCTGAAGGTACAGTTTTAGGGTCTATGTAAATGAGCTTCTACTGAGCCACGCCCCCTCTGAGAACATCAAAGCTGAGCAACAAAGCCTGTAGAAAGGATCTTATATGATGTCACATTAGGGGGTGAAATCTAATAATAAAAGGCCCTGGCTGATAAAAAAAACTGAAAAAGGACAAAAAGCAGGGAATGTTGAATTTCTTTAAGCATAATAGGAAACCTTAAAGTCAGAAATACTCACTCTACTTTTTTTTCAACATTATTATAATATTATTATACATAATTTACAGAATTGTCCTTAAATCTTTTTTTTTTTTTTTTTAGAAAAAGTCATCTGTAAATACTGTGCTTGGCTTTCGGGTCGTTTTTATATGTGCAGTAATTTCTTTTTAAATTAATATTTAATATCTGGCCAAGCTCTGAGTGCACGACTTCGCTCTAATTCTTCTTGGACTCTAGTCAGCTTTGATTTATGAACCTTTTTTTTTTTTCTTTAATTGATCTCTTTTAAATTTGTGAACCTCTTCCTGCGCAGCAACTCCATTACGTTTAATCACTGCAGTTTAACGTTAATTATTGCAGTCTGAAGTAATATAAATCTCCTTAATAAGAGATTCAAGTTCTCTTTAATAACCTATACTGTGCATTAATTAGTAGAGGTCGTTTCATTGATGTGACGAACTTGACGCTAAGAGCTACCGGACAGGAACATCTTTTTCTTTTCATATTTCTAATGACTCTATTACAGCGGGAATAATGTAACGAGTCAGTGGGTTATAATATCAGAGCGTTACTGGAGCTGAACCGTAACACTTCTGTTCTAGGGTTTTCTTATCTTGTAACGAAGCGGCGATGTGACGACCCGTGTGCTAAAACTGAGCATCAAAACAGTCTGGTTCAATACCAGAAATCCACAAAGTCAACCAGGTACAAAAAGAGATTGGAAAATGTGGTCAGCGAGCAAGTGGGGGTCAATTCATGAAAAAAAAAATCTAAGATCAGTTTAAGATACAAGGGCAAGACGACAGTCAAAACGTAGCGAGACAAACAAGGTCACGCGCAACCGGCTCAGAACTCAGAGACTAACTACGAGGCTTCACATCTTTCTGAAAGGCCATGTGGGTTACATACTGTAAGCAGCAGACAGGAATTGTGGGAAGAAACATGTAAGTGTTCTAGAATATAGGAGAGGGCGCCCTCTAGCAATCTGGAGGGGAAATGTCCAAGCTGGTTCTTAAATATCTTAAATATCTTATGTTAAGATCTTTATATTTATTTATTTATTTATTTATTTTTATTATTCTTTTCCTTTCCTCCTGTAAATGACTGTAAGCAACTGTAACCAAGTATAATTAAATGTCCCTAATAAAGTTTTATAAATTTTGATTCTCTGAATTTGGTACCAATTCTAGATCAGACCTTCTGTTTAGCTCAGATTTATTATTATTATTTTTTTTTTTATTCATGCAGATTATTTACCCCTCAGGCACTGCAGTTGGGTTGTTCACACGGAGAGGAGGGGTCAGGGCGCCGGTTAAATGCTGCACAGGATGTGTGAGACTTTCTAGAGATAAAACTGTCAACACTAAATGCCAGGCTGTTATTAGAAAATAATCAATGAGTCATGTGATGAAGCAGAGTTACTGTTACTACTAAGTAGGGTGAAAATGTCTCATCCTCAAATTGGTTAATTCTCTTAGAGCACAGAAGTCCAACAATAAATATACAGCAAATTATTATTTATTAAAGAATGACCTTAAAAATATGCAGTCTAATACAAAGACCAGATAGAACCGTTTATACCTGATTTATTGAACTTTTGTACTTTTTGTATTATGTCAGAATTTTATAAAAGTGTTAGTTTGTTAGCTTAGTATTAGCTATTAGCTAAAATGTAGATTTGTTGAGCAGATCATAGACTTTTATCTTGCATAAATATTTATTTATTTAGTTTCACATCCTTTAATCATGATTATGCTTTAAATGTTTAATTGTACTTATCTGGAAATTTGGTAACCAAATTAAGGAACTAAACACTAAATCCTAACATTCTTTCCTCTGCAAAAACCGTCGGCAAGCAACACACCCCTAATTTATTTATGCAAATTAGGCTCATTTTTAAACCCATCAGCAAATCAGTGTGACGTGAGACGTCTTTATTTGATCAATCGAGATGTCAGGGAGAAGCAGGTTGTACGGTATCACTGTGGGGGAAAAACAAAGGACGAATACAGTCCTGTGCTGTTCTGGCTCATCAATTTGCAATCCGAAAAGCAGATTGATCCTCCGCCCAAAGGGTTCACAGCTCCTTCTCATCAGCTGGAACGGGAGACGTCTTCTTCCATCAGGTGGATCAGTGGTTAAGATTCTATCTTAGTGTCTGAAGGTCGTTATTCAGGAAACCAGTGGAGAATCCTTCAACCCCAAAGACCTTTAACCCTCAAATGCTCAGCTGATACACTGCTGTGTGGTAATGGATGGACGTATGATGTCATGGAATATTATAATTCATTTGAGTGGGCGGTGATTTCTTACATCGTCCTTCAGAAAACCAAAAGTACAAGAATTACACGTGTAAAAATTTTCTAGAAAAAAAAGAACAATATCCAGGGTGGGCCATTTATATGGATACACCTTAATAAAATGTGAACGGTTGGTGATATTAACTTCCTGTTTGTGGCACATTAGTATATGTGATGGGTGGTGACCATGGTGGCCATTTTGAAGTCGGCCATTTTGGATCCAACTTTTGTTTTTTCAGTAGGAAGAGGG
>JAQMYJ010000003.1:27421817-27436745 GCA_030014305.1 Clarias laeviceps | reverse complement strand
GTAACTGATTACTTTTTAATGACAGTAATTTTGTAATGTAATTAGTTACTTTAAAAAGTAACGTCCCCCAACACTGGATACAAAGCCCTGACCCTGGAGACTCCTTCCAAGTCGTTGTACCCTTTTTACAACACAACTGCATATGAACCTGTTACTATTCTATTAGTGTGTGTTCTGTATTTGTGTAAATCATGCTAACTGATAACGTTCAAAAACTCTCCTGATGTTCTCAGAACGTTTAAAAACTCTCTCCAACCATCTGCTTGGGAAAAAAAATTTAATAAAAAATAAAACATCTGTATTGAGCGTTCACATCTCGATTTTCATTTAACATCACTGAGCAAGTTTATTGTTCATGAGGGACGGAAGCATGAATCATTTAAATCACAGTTCCTCATCGATGGGTAACATACGGTACCATCCCCCCTCAGCTCAGGGGAGACGGTGCGTCTCACGTCTGGCGTTGTGGTAATGTTAATAAATCAGACTCACAGAGATAAGTGATGTTATAGATCGCATGGTTCCTGGTATACGAGATCCTACCACCACCCAGGGACTATTAATAAATCATTACCCAGAGTCGAGGCATGGCTTTTGATTAAATATGCATGGTTGATTTTTAATGATTGTGAAGCTTTGGGAAATAGTATACAAAAAAAATAAAAGTGAGATGTAGTAATTTGTGTAAACGTAATTATAATTTGTTGACTTTTACACACCGAGCATGACAAACAAAATATTCCGGCTCACTCTGCAGAACCAGTAAATTACTGCTGCATAACACACAGCTACAGTACACTTGCTGCTACCGGTTATGAAAAATTCAAATGGTAGGTAGGAAGGCACCTGGCAAATCAAGTTATATATGGTTCTTAATTTTTAAAAAAAGTTTACATACAAACGCACACATATAAAGTTAAAGGCATTTTTTGAACATAAAAAAAATGTGCAAAACTATTGAAATACTTATTTGTAATATGTATTTTTTTCCCCTTGAGGTACAGGCACTGATACAGTTACCAAATGTGGTTCTTTGCCACATCAGGAGTTAAAACTGAGCTGATTTTAAATCACCTTTGAGATAAAAAAAAAAAAAAAAAAAAAAAAATTTTTACTAAGAAGTTTTTTTTTTATTATTTGTCTAGACTTGGTCTTTTAAACATCAGGACTCGCCTTTAAACCAGAAAAAAAACAAAAAAAAAAACAGGAACAGAAAGTATAGACTAAAAATAGTGACTTTTTAACTTCAATGCTTAAATGCTATGTGATATATAAAAGTCAGGGATAGAAAAAAATAGCTAAATAGTGTTTTTTTTTATTATTATTTTATCAGTTACAAATTATACAATATAAAAAAAAAACATGGATAGAAAAAGTGAAGTAAAATGTTTTTTTTTTAATCTCCGTCATGTTATAAAAAATAACAGAAAATATCCATGCTTTCTTATTTAGTGACTGTGAAATGTTACAAAAGAGCACTAACAAATTAAATATCAAACGTTTGTTAAAACGTTTGATGCAGTTTAGTTATAACCATCAAATTAATTTCTGTGAATTTGATTTAAATGTAACAATATGGCTTTTATTCACAGATGAAATAAAATTCCACCTTAATACTATTTTGCATTCTTTTTTTTTTTTATAATTGTGCTTTGACAGTTTAATGAAGCCATGAGATACTTAGATACAAAAGCTACTAAAATGCATGTTTTTTTATCACTCTTTCTTTATTTTTAATTGTACTATGGATATAGTTAATGAGTAGAAAAAATGGAAATCATGAAATGGACATCATGAAATGGACTTGTCCAGTTATTTCATCATTTTATTTTTATTTTTTTTTACAGATAATACACACATAGTCAAGAACTTATGTAGAGTTTGTCTATAATGTATAAAATATTTATTTATCAATATTTGTAAAAAAAAAAAAAAAAAAAAAAGTTTGAGTTGCTTAATAAATATTGGAAAATAGTATTTTCCATCCATCCATCTAGGAACCTCTGATCCAACTGTGGAGGTGGAGGCCAAAGGTGACTGTTGCATTTATTCCCATCTTGTACAACCGTGGTAGGACTTCTGGTCAACATTCACAAACGCATTCACACACTACGGGTAAATTGGACCCAGTTAACCTAATCTGCATGTCTTTGGACTGTGGAAAGAAACCAGAGTACCTGGAGGAAACCCAACAAACATGAACATGAACAAACTAATCTGCCAAATATTATGTAAATGTGATATTTTGTGCATTATTTGCCTACATGAATATTAAATTGTATATTATATTATTTAATTTTGACTTATTATTGTATATATATATATATATATATATATATATATATATATATATATATACACAATAAATAAAAAAAAAATTATATATAAATTAGGGCCTTCAGTCCTAATTCTGTTTCATGTTTTTTAGCTGAGTAAAATATTAAAAAAATGAACCACAAAGCTGTTCCCGTCTGGACGCTGATTGCGGGAGTAATTTTCTCAGACTCATATTAACACGCTCATGTGGTTTCTATAGCAACAGCTAATGTTACTGAGAAATTTCCATGCTGCCACAGGGAACTGATTTCTTTCGCCGGAGTAGGATATTACAGGAACACACCTTGTCTAATAGACTGTCAGTGAGAAACAGGAAATGAAAGAGAATTTGCGCCCACAACCAGCCGTCTCTCTCGCACTCATTATTTTAATGTGTGGTATTGACGGTAGTTGTCTGGTTCAGTAATTGAAGAGTTGAGCAGATCTGTTGGTTCTGTCAAACGGCGACGTCTGATCAATGGCCGCTCTCGATGGTGACACGGGAACCGCGAGGTATCGACTTGGGGTGTGTGGGATCTCCCTGGTCAGGGCTGTGATCAGAATAAAAATGTTGCAGTTAGCACTGCCTGGTTGTTTATTCTGTATCTTATTAAAGATGGATGGGAAACGCTATGTGAGCTGACGAAGCTGTAATAAAACTTACATTTCTCTTCAACCAGAAAATAATGCAAAAAGACTAGGAAGATTCTAATGATCATGGACTAAAGCAAAAAGCTGTAAACATGTCAAATGTACCTGTTAAGAACTTGAAAAGTGGCGTAGTGGTTCGAACTTTGGGGGTTGAAGATTAGATTCCCGCCTCCGGTCTGTATGTGTGTGAAGTTTGCATGTTCTCCCTGTGCTTGGTGGGTTTCCTCCAGGTACTTCAGTTTCCTCCCACAGTCCAAAGACATGCAGATTAGACTAATTGATGGTCCCAAATTACCTGCAGTGAGTGAATGAGTGTGTGTGTGTGTGTGTGTGTGTGTGTGTGTGCACCCTGCAACAGATTGGCACCCTGTCCAGGGCGTGGCCCACCTCGACGGTATAGACAAACAATATAATGTAGTCTTTATTCACTTTTTACATACATATAAAGCAAAAAGGTTTTGTCGTGTTACAGTGCAGAGTAAATATCGACACTTTGTTCCTGTCATTAAGAGGCCGTGCGTTTTGGGATGCACAATGCACCACCTCAGGCTGTTGATGAACGCAGCTTGTTTTCCTCGACACTGTGTTGGTACCATTAATAGTTCATTTTTTTCTACTTGTAATATCTACGATTTAACGTTAGAACTCGGTTAGGTCTTTATAAATCTCAATTCTTAATGTCTTGACATTTACACTTAGGCATTTGACAGCCACTGTGTATTTTTTTTTTGGTCCATTTTGCCCAGAATGATGGACCTGCTCTCAAATGTTCACTCTTCCTACATACTTTTGTCCTCATGCATGGGGCACAACTCATGTGAAAGCTAAAACTTGTTAAGATAGAAAACTATGTGTGATTTCCTGTCACAGAGTTACAGAGGCTGAAATGCAGAATGTTATTTCTGCCAGCTTTATTCATTTCTGAACAGAGGAGTGCATGCTTCAGGTCAGTAGGGTGACCTTACAAAACCTACCAAGAAACAGCCATGTGCTTTATGCAGCGTTGGTCAAAAAAATCACCCTAAAGCTGTTTTTTTTTTTTTTTTTTACACATGCATTTTTACAGTGCTGTGAAAAAGCATTTGCAACTCTTTTTTGTTGCAAACTTTCACATGTTAAATGATTGAGATTTAGACAAACCCTAACCCATCAAACAAGTGAAAATTTGACACAAACATAACCCAACTGAATAGAAAATGCAGTTTTCAAATGATGATTGTATTTATTA
Organism: Clarias laeviceps; assembly: GCA_030014305.1. NCBI lineage: Eukaryota > Metazoa > Chordata > Actinopteri > Siluriformes > Clariidae > Clarias > Clarias laeviceps. The sequence continues at coordinate 27,432,550 of JAQMYJ010000003.1, read as the reverse complement.
AGGGAAAAACGTTGTTCAAACCTCCCTGGCCCTACGTGAAACCCCCCCACCCCCCACCCCCGCTAAATCATGAATAAACTATGATTTTTGGAAACCTGTGTTAAATTGAATGATCTGAGTCATTTACGTCTGACAAACATTCTAATGAAAAAATAATGGGGGCAAATACTTTTTCAAAGCACTGTATAATATAGTATTATGCCTGCGCTAGCGCATTTACAACTGAACAAATTGTAACTGGAGTGAATAATGCATCATGAAACGGCTCGTGTTGATCAAATCCTGAGGTTCTGAGCCTCCTGTTGGTGTTACTGTGTTACTGTATTGCTTGACAATTCAATGCCTAAAAATGATGTGAAATATACTGGAAGTGTGTGGTGGTAAAGGGCTGGTGATCAAATATATTGAATGAGAATAAATTTAAATCCCTCACACTTCCTTAATGCGACCCAGGACACATTTGATTGGTCGTGATAACAACAACAAAAAACAGACCCGAGAACCGTTCTAGAATCAGGGCCAATTAGATTGAGCCAGTTCTGTAATTCTAAACTCTTCTCAGTTTTTGTTTGCGCATTTCTGAGAATTTGTCAAATCAGACGTGACATTGAGGGAGTATAGAGCCATCAGGGACCCAGACACACTAATGTTAAGAGCTGCAATCATCAGTGTGGACTTGGGTACAACAGAACACTTCATCAGTGTGAAGACTGGTGTGTATGCATTGATTTGCATTGAGTGCATAGAATGGAAGAAATCAATGCATGTGTTTCACAATATCATAAAAATGAACATGTTAATATTAACTTAAATATATAGTTTTTAAAAAAAAAACTTAAATGTGTGTGTGTGTGTGTGTTAAGCCTAGGTTTCTTGCACCACATTTAAAAGAGTAACAGAGCTAACGTTATCTATGGCCTACATACTGTACAAAAACACTGCGCCAGTTCCATTTATTGGTCGGGTCTTCCCATTGATTCGCCCCCTGCTAGGCAGAGGAGAGCACTGTGTGTCTAGAAATCGAAAAAACGTGTGCAGATATAAAACCTGAATAGAGACTGAAAGCTCTCCACCCTGAACTTATTGTGGGTGGTTTCTCTCAGGATGTGACTGGGAGAAAAAAGAGGACAAAAGATTCTGTTGGAGTGCTGCCGTGATTGTCACTCCAAATGAAGTCAGGTTTGGCAGGGGGGCAGGAATCACCCGAGCACTTCACTTCACCCACTGCTGAAAGTACTGAAATGTCAAGGTAGGCAGGACGAAATGCATAATATGGAAAGAAAAAAAAAAAAAAAAAAAACCTTGGAAACTCCAGGGCAAGGAAACTTTTTTTTCTTTCTTTCTTTTCTTTTTTATTTTTAGTGTTCCTAGGCATGAAAAATGCATCAGGGCGAGACAACACGAGCAGCGCCGCTTATTTTCTGCGTTTGTAGTTGAGTCTGATTAGGAGTAAGTGGTCCTTAACATGAACTCTACAGCTTTGTTTAAAAACCTGGTTTTGTTTGATCTTTTCATTAGGAAAGATCAGACTCGAGAATCATTTCTTCGCTTAAATAAAGATAATTGGAAACGAAGCACAAACCTAGACACTTTCTGAATGATGTATTGTAATATCCAGAATAACCTACTGGAATGCTGAACACTCTGGCCAAGGTGTCCCAGGGGTTAAAGTAGACACAACTATTTTGAAGTTATGGGACAAATTAACATCGTAACACATTTTTGGATTTATATGTTGCTCTGAACTTCTTTTTTTTTTTTTTTAAACTATTTAAAAGAAATTCACGCTTTATGATCACTTATCTTTTCTTATCTTTTTATCTATTTTGCTGGAGCATAGAGAGAATTATAGTGTTATTCAAACATTACTCATACTGTATGTATGATACTGATGTTCTGCCACAAGAACCCAACCACAAATACTCTACTGATAATCATTTTGAAAAACAATAAGTTTTCTTTTTTTTTTCTTCTTTGGCTTACATTTTGTCTCTGCCGAAGGAGAATAAAAAAAAAAAAGTCTGTTGGAAAGTCACCAGAGATTATAATACTGGCAAAGCACATGATTCATCATCCCCGAACTACAAAAATACAGTCTTCATAGAAGTTATGTGTTTTCTGTATTTATGTTTATAAAGAGTGCCAATAGTTTTACACACAAAAAAACAAACAAAAACAAAACATATATAATCAAATAAAGCAGCAAACATATTTTTGTTTATAAAAGGCTTCCATCACAGCATTGCTGAATTCTGATTGGTTAGAAGTGAAGGTTTTGCTTAATTTTCTATAACAGTGGCTCGGAGGGTAGTGCTCTGTCAAATGCACCACCGTCGCTATGGTAACAGCTCATTCGTAGGAATTCGGCAGACATTCCTCTAAACAACAGTGAATTAATTTAAAAAATGTTTTTAGTTTCATGGTGAATTTTATGTTCTCTTAGGAGATGTATGGAAGAAGTCTCCAATGTCAGTGCTCTGAAGCAAACAGAGGAAAAACTGTAACTTTAGGTGCATGAAATAAAAGTGGAAAATTTATTTGGATATTATTATTGAATTGGTGCAACATGTTAGAGAAGAATAAATCATCATCAAGATTCTTATTGCTTTATGTTTATTTTTGCTGGAACTTTTCACTCATAATTGTATTTTTTTTTAAAGGTAAATGACTCTCAACTGTGTGGTTGAGATTTTCTCTTAGATACATAATTCTTTCAAAACCCTGCCTTAGTACGCACTTCACAGTCAAAAGCAGTATGACAACAGTTTCTCATCTCTTAATTAAAATTCTAAAATAGTCGTTCCCATACTTATAGTGCTTTTTTTTTTTTTTTTTTCCTCCATTTGTCCATCTTCTGGTTCCTGGACTGCAGCAATCTCATAATGAAATTTCTTTGAATACAAGTAGGATTCAAGTCAAATCGATCATCATTCAGAGACGTATGGCCTTCTTTAAAATGTTACACCATTCAAATGTTTTATTGCGGCTAAAATTTTAATCACTTTTATGTGTAAATTCATGAGAAGTCCTGGTTTCACTTGAACACCCCTTCTATACAGCTATGGAGATACATGCTATTCAGTTCTGGGTTTTTGTTTGGTCTTTGTCTCACTTATGCTACGTTAGCTTTGTTCTCGTGAGCTTAAATGAGTTTAATTCCCACCGGCTAGTTGCTGTTTCTATTTGTTTTGTTGTTCTCTCTGTTAAATTAAGGAAAACCTACAGTTGCATCCTTTTCACTTCCTGACATCCTGACACTCTGCTATAAAGCAGATATCTGATATACTGTAATAAGGGTGTAGTCTTATTTCACTTTTGTCCACACCATTACAGAAATAGCTTGGCTTCCAACAATAACCCTGGAGAAGGGATAATAACTCACAGCTTAATAACTCCAGAAGTACTCTCACTCTGTCAGTTATTATAGACTTGATATATACATGTACATATATACTGTATATACTATATATAAAACTCTGAGCTATAAATGAATATTTAAACATGCTCTCACTACTAATGCACCTACAGTACATTCTTTCAGTCCATGTATGTTTCATCATGTAATTTATTCCTCTATACAGAGCCTCCATAATGTAACAGGAAGTGTAACAAGAACTTTTCGGAAATATGAATAACGTTCAGTTTATGCTATTAGTGTGGCAAGAGCGGGCCTAACATTGAGCCTTGAGAAATTACTGCCAGAGGTCATCGAAGTGGAAACAAACTTATGCTTGATTCCACAGTTTAATGACATACGGCGTTATCTGAGCAGAGATGTTTAATTTTATTGATGTATTTATAAAGATAAATCGAGATATCTGAAGTCCGTCAAGGGCACATACTGTATGCTTAGAGGGCTTTACCATGGAGCAGCTTATTTGGCTCTGTATTATGTTGCTTGCTAGGAATTAACTTTTCCTGCTTGGGGGCACAGGAACCTTTTTTTTTTTTTTCACTGAACTGTTTTTAGAGCTGTGTTCCAGGGTATGTGAAATGAAACACAGTTGAATTAAGCATGCACAGCGTCACTTGTTTTCAGTGTTTGTAGCGGAGTCTGTGTAGAAGTAAGAAGCTATCAACATGAACTGCTTTGTTTCAAACTGTTTTCGACTAGGTTTTGTTTAACTTTTAATTAGGAAATATGCAATTCCTTGCTTAGTTATTACCTCACCAAGGCCCCTGGAAAAAATATATTTCTAAAAGGTATTTCTTTTAATATAAAATCCAGTACTATAAGGATTAACAACATGGAATGCTAAACGCTCTGGTCCTGGTGTCCTGTGTAAGCAGCCATGAACACAAACTCCACCAAAGCTCAAAAAACTAATCCTCCAAAGATCCCCATCATCCAAGCACCAAATATCACTTCCTTGTCAACATTTCTTTATTCATGTGAACGAAGGGTGCCAATAATTTTGCAGGACACAGTAGCTTGAATTACAATTATATATTTATGTTGTGTACTTGTCTTAAAAGACTTACATCACAGCATTTTTTAATTTCGATTGGTCAGAGCAGAAGGTGTTGATTAATTTTCTATAACAGTAGCGCAGCTCGAAATCGCACAGTGACATTAAACTTGCTATTGTTGCTATAGTAACCGCTCATTCATAGGGATTTAGCAGACTAAATAACAATAAACTAATCCAGCATTAGCTTTGCTTCATCACACCACTCCGCTGTGTTTATTCATTCCTGTTGGATTTTTTTTTCTTGCGATAAGCACCATAGTTCTGTGAGATTGAGATTTTCTCTTAGATATATAATTCTTTTAAAACAACATTTTTCCCCTTTTGTGCAGTACAGTCAAAAGCAGTACAGCAAAGTTTCTGTCCTAATTAAACTTTTCAAAGTCATTTCTCTCCTCACTTAAAAAAAAAAAAAATTATTTATTTTAGTGCTTTTTTTGGGGGGTTTCTGGACTGCAGCAATATAATTAGCTCATAATTCAGTCTCAATGAAATATCTTCAAATATAAAGCTTTGGAGATTATGGGAATAGTCTAGCTTCCAACTCCTCAAGACAGGATAGTAACTTACAAACTCCAAAATCACTCATGCTGTCTACTATTGGGGAATAAAAACCCACTGAGATGTAAATTAATTTTATTTAAACACACGCTCACTCCCTAAATTCCTTCAGTCTGTGTTGGTTTCATCACCTATATCTGGTTTGACCAGATGCTTTCGAAAATGCAATTTATTACTCTAGACACTACCTATAGCAAGTGTAATGAGAACATTGTGGAGATATGCTTTAACCTTTCAAATTAGCATCCTATTAGTGTCACAGGGCCGGACCTAGCATCGATCCCTGATGGACCTCATCAAGAAAGTGAGCCGATTAGCGCTGAGGATCATCTCAGTGTTATTAAAGACAGGCTTAGGCTTGAGTCAACAGTTTAATGAGGTTCTGCATTATTTACAGTAAGCAGAGATGTCTTATTTTGTTTATGATATATAAAGATAAATTGATAGACCTAGGGTCCTTCAAGGTCACATACTGTTTGCTTGTTAACGAAATAAGTTTTCCCAGACACAAAGCAAAACCAAACTTCTAGTAATGAACTACATATCCTGAGGTTTAAGGTGTTATGAAAGGTTTTAGCAAGACTGCTTGGACTGTAGGAGGATGCGGGTAGCTACTCCTCTTCATATTTTCAACTTAAATATTGATATTTGTTACATAAATATTTCCAATGCAGTGAATTACTGAACCATGATATAAGATACCGGTACACCACAGCCTACTCTGTTCCAGAGTGCAGTCATGCACAATGTCCAGAATCTAAGGAAAATAAAACAATGTCTTTATTCTAGGCTTGAGGCCAGACATTAACACTGTAGGAAGCCAAGGGAAATCACCAGCCTGGGTCAATGTGGGCTTCTTGCTTTAAAGCAGCCTCAGAAGAGAGTTCAGTTTGCCCCATAGGAGCTCGCCATGTTGGCTAGAGAAATGTAGGGCTTTATTGAAATGACCCTGGCTGGGTTGCTTTTCTTCTCCTAAGATGTCCCTTGAAACCTCTTGGTTTAACTGCTAAAGGTATTTTCAGCTCTCTTATTTTTTTACTTCACCAAGTAAACCTTGGAGAAAAAAGTATTCCTCTTCTTTTACTTAGCAAAAAAAAAAAAAAAAAGTATGTCTTTAAACTTGGGTACCCTGGATATGGTGGAGCAGCAGGTTTATTCCGAGCTCACTCTGGTTTCCGAACTTATAACCTGATCTCGGAGAGTAAGCCTAACCAGCCTACAAAGAAAACTCCTTTTACCCTCTTAAATTTGTGTTCCTAAGGTCATTATCCAAAGTTCATCATCAGGGTGATGATTTAGCTTCTGAATCATGTCTCTTTTTATTTAGGGACATAGAAAATGTTTAGCTTCTGATTCATGTCTCTTTTTAATAAAGGCCCATAGTAAATTGAAAGCTGTGCCATCTGCCTCAGCTCACCACTAAGGTTCGGTTCAGTGACTGCATCACTGCAGAAGCTATACTGTACCTAACCTCCAGTCAAACTTACCATATCCTCAATCTCACAAAATTTTATTTCCTTCTTAAATTTACTCTTCACTCTTTCATTCATTCTCTATACCACTGATTCTGTATGATTTCATGGGGGCCTGGAGCCTAACCCAGGGTGCATGTGGTGGCGTACACCCAGGACAGGGTGCCAGGCCATCGCAGGGTGCACAAGCACACACACTACAATGAATTTGAAAATGCTGTTAGCCTACTCTGCATGTTGTTCGACTGTGGGAGGAAACCGGAGTACCATGAGGAAACCCATTAAACACGGGGAGAACATGTAAACTCCATACACAACGATCCTGTGCGGGAATTGAACCCTCGACCCTGAGGTGCGAGGTCCCAGTGCCTCGTATATGTTCAGGTTTGCAAATGTGTGTGTGTGTGTGTGTGTGTGTCCACATATCTGACTCCTGCATCTCTGTACGTAAATTGTTTTATCCTACTAAAACAAATCAGACCTTGCAGACTAAATTCAGATTGTAAAAATCAATTCCCTGATCTGAGGTCTTCGAGCTACCCTGTTAAAAGAAAGAATAATCATAATCACGAGACTGAACTAGACAAGCTCTCATGATTACACTGGAGATTTCTGGGGGGAAAAAAATGGAGGTCATTAAAGTCAGCTTGTTTTTTATTTTTTTTTATTGAACCCTCTGGATGTTCGGGGGTGGGGGGGGGGGAGGCTCTGAAATGTCAGGGCATCCATTTAGCCGTGAAATTTCTGTAATATTATTAATTGAAAAAATAAATAAATAAAATAAAAAGACATTTCTGTTAGCGTTCTTTTGAAATGTGTTTGGTTTACACTGGATAGGATTTTGTATTTTTTTGTAGACAGATTGGTAATTGAATTGCCTTATCATGGACCTGCTAATGGCTGAGTGTGTTAACGGTAATGTGTATTGAGCTGTTGATGGTCAGTGGTTCAGTAGAGGATGATGAGCAGCAAGTGAATTCTTGCCAAAAAAAAAAAGGGCAGAAAAAAAAATGCACTGTGGATTTATTATTATTATTATTATTATTATTATTATTATTATTATTTTATTATACTTTGCTCATAATGGAGTGAGCTTCTTGTTGCATGGATAATTGTGTAGTTGTGAAATCTGTATTGTGTAGTTTCATCACAGGGCACACACGCACACACAGTCACACACTATGGGATGTCAATTAGCCTAATCTGCATGTCTTTGGACATTGGGAGGAAACCGGAGTACCCCGAGGAAACCCTCCAAGCACGGGGAGAACATGCAAACTGGTTGGCTAGGGTTCAGTCAGACTAAATCCGGCCTATGAACTATGACATTTTTGATTTCATCTTATAGGTGGAAGTTCTGACAGTGATACATGTGGGCAAAGCTAATGACCCCCTTACTGCTTCCACAGGGTGTAAGAGGGTAATTTGCAGCCAAGTGCTGCTAATTCAAGATTCAAGATTTAAAGAACTTTATTAATCCCAGAGGGAATTTGCCTGTTCTTGGTTATAGTTGCTCACAGTTGTTATTGAGTAGAAAGGAAAAGTAATAAATAACTACAAAAAAAAAAAAGGAATAAAATAAAGAGTCCTAAAACAGTAAGTACTATATTGCACACTAAACTTTAGAATACTTTAAATGCTCAAATACAAAAAAATAGCTATATCTTATACCCTAAAGGCCTCACTGAGCATGTTAAAAGTTCACGACAGCACAATTAGAGGAAGACTTAAAAGGGTTGCCAGGAGAAAGTCTCTTCTGTCTAAAAAAGAAAATCTCCCACAACTGAGACTTACAAAACTGCATCTGAACAAACCACAAAGCTTCTGTTCTATGCACAGATGAAAACAAATAGTTTGGCAGTAATGTCCACCGCCAAAACCAGCACAAAAACCAAGCAGCATTTCAGCAGAAACACCTCATACCCCCTGTCAAGCACGGCGGTGGAGGGGGGATGATTCGGGCTTGCTTTTGCAGCCACAGGAACTGGGCACCTTGCAGTCATTGATTCGACCATAAACTCCTCTGTATACCAGAGTATTTAGAGCAAACATAAAGCTTGGTCTAAATTCAGTCATGCATCAGGTCAATGATCTGAAGCACACCAGTAAAGCTGCATCAGAATGGCTGAAAAATAAAAGAATAAATGTTCAGTCAAAGTCCAGACCTCAACCCAATTGAAATGCTGTCGCGGGGCCTTAAGAGAAAACCTCAAAGAACTGAAGTAATGTTGTAAAGAAGAATAAGCCAAAGCAAAGTGAGAGACTGATAAACTCATACAGAGCAATTACTTCAAGTTACTGCTCCTAAAGGTGGATCTACAAGCTAGTGAATAATGGAGGTGCTTCGTATTGCCCACATGTTTTTTATTATTTTTTTCGCATAATTTTTGTTAAATAAATAATGGCACAGTGGAAAAAAAAAAGTTTTTTGTTGTTGTTGTTTGTCTGTGATTGTATTTGGCTAATACTGACAGCTACTACAGGTTAATTGACGTTTTTACATATAACATTAAAAGAGGGGTACTAACTTTTGATCACAGCTGTATGTTGTCACGTTGAGGGAAAATGTCTCTCTCTAACTAACAACCATGAACCAGGTTCACACTAAAATGAAAAAAAGTTACTATATTTACAAATCACTAAAAGCCCCAGTATTTTCTGATATGGGTTTTGTTAATAAAAGTCCAAAATGGTCATAAATGTTTAGCTTCTGATTCATGTCTCTTTTTCTTTCCACAGGTAAGTAACCTGAGAGAAAACCTGATCCGACATGCAGTAAGATCAACTCATTCCTTTCTTTTTCTAATGTTAGAGCAGCTTAGTGATTATTGATGCGATTATGGCTCATTAGAGGAAACTTTGTGGTGAAGATCTGATTTTATTTCTCATACTAATGCAGTACGGTGCAGCTGAATGACATGGAGGTGATGGTGCATTGTAGTTTTTTTCCTGGGGGAAAAAAAAACAATAATGCATCTAGTCCTTTTCTTATAATTGCAGTGATAGCGGTACCTCTGGATACAAACTGAATCTGTTCTGGAGGCGAGTTCTTAAGGTGAAAGTTTGTATTGTGAAACGCATTTTCCCAAAGAAAATAATGTAAATGCAGACAATCCGTTCCAGCCACCCAAAAATGTCACCAATATTACCAATTTCCGACACTTTAGTCATATTTTTGGCATAAAACAAGCAAAACGTTTAGAAAAGACATGAAGTAAAATATGAAATAAATAGACATTAAACCTCACCTAACCTTAATTTATGAATCCTCTTGGCACCAAACTGAAAGAGGCTCCCTTTTCTTTTTGCTAACGTCCTTGCTAACATGTTGTTTTCACTGAATCTTACACAAAAGGCAAAAAAAAAAAAAAAAACTAAACTAAACAAAACGTGAACTCACTTAGTTTTTCAGTTTACTCGCTTGTCTGCTGAAAAGGCTTCGCACGCCGAGGCAAATTTGCTGAACCTTTGTAGCTCCAGTGCCACTCGTATGAGCAATAGGAAAAAAAGGTCCAGTCTGGTGTTTCTTTTTTTTTTTTTTTTTTTTTTGTCATCTCTCTCATTTGAGAGTTTAGCACAGAGCTCAGATTGCTGCTGTCCTAATTTTTAATATTCTGGTAGAAATATAGGACACGAATTTGGCACGAAGCTGCTGGACTGTTGCTCTCGAATTCTCTAATCTTTCTTGGACATGTGACAGGATGGCAGGCAGGAAGCTCCGGTAAAGGAAACAAAGCTGAAAGGAAATTAAATGGGTTTCTGGTTGTGTTTAAAAAAAAAAAAAAGAGAGGAAAAAAAGAAAGTGACAAATGAATTGTAGCAGCAGGAGAGGATGATGTTCGCAGCCAAATCCTGGCAGCCTGTAGATCCACAATTAATGCACCTGCACAGTCCATCTGCACTTATTCAACACAGAGCACGAGACGCATTGTATGCTTGTCCCTTATACTGTAGCTTCTCTTAACGGAATATCCATCGTCTGTGTGAATGTACACAAGATGAGAGTGTGTGTGTGTGTGTTTGTGTGTGTTTATTGTCTTGTACAGGATATGAATTGTATGATACACAAGATTCGGATATAGTCATTTCCATGAGAGTGCATGGATGCCACTGCTTCCCCCTGAGAGCATGTACAGTACGGAAATGAATTCCACGAGTGATGATAACAGACAGTAACAGCACTGTGCTGTGTAACTCTCTGTATGAGTGGGCGTGTCCCAGGTGTTGTCCA
>JAQMYJ010000003.1:27379690-27398722 GCA_030014305.1 Clarias laeviceps | reverse complement strand
ATGTAGAAAATAAATCACTAAACAAAAACAAAGACATTTGCAAGTGACCCCAAACTTTTGAACGGTAGTGTATATAAGCACAAGCACCTAGGCATGAAGACTGCTTCTACAAACATTTGTCAAAGAATAAGTCACTCTCAGAAGCTCAGTGAATTCCAACGTGGTACCGTGATTGGATGCCACCTGTCTAAATATTCCACAGTCAACTGTTAGTAATATTATAACAAAGTGGAAGCCATTGGGAACAACAGTAACTCAGGCAGTGTAGACAGAAATAAAAATCAGGAACGATCATGGAGTTAGAAAGTGACCCCAAACTTTTGAACGGTAGTGTATATACAGTATATACTGGAAACTTGGATTATGAGCATAATTCGTTCCGGAAGTGAGGTCGTAAATCAAATCGAATTTCCATAAGAAATAATGGAAACTCAAATTATTTGTTCCACACTAACGGAATCACTGCTGTAAAGTAAAAATAAAACAAATTAACCAGAACTTTACCTTTGAAAAGAATCACGACACAAGAGCAGTGTTTCTGTGTAGAGCAGAGAGAAAGAGTGTGTGTGTGTGTGTCTGTGAAGGCGACTCGGTACTCGTAAACCAAGAGTTGTTTTTTAAGTTTTAAGTCAAAATATATTAAAAATCTTTGCTCGTCGTGCGGAACACTCGCAAACTGCGTTACTCGCAATCCGAGGTTCCACTGTATATACTCTGCCTTCACTCACCAGAAATTTCAGCACAAGTCCTGGTTTGACCTGAATGCACATTGTAGAATATGAAAAATAAAATGAATAAAAATGAAATGACATATTTAGTCAGATTTTTTGCTCAGTGTACAGTAGGTGAGATTTGGAGCATCTTTGGATTTTTAATATTTCCACTTGGACATCTGTTCATTTTGCTTTGCCACAGAAGAGCTTTGCTCCTGTCTCCAACCCTCTCGTGCTCTGTTAGTATTAAAATGTCCTCGTCAGTATCCCAGTGTCCTGTATTACAACACATTTCTGTCACAAGTCACTGATTTGTTGCTCATTTTGTTTTGTTTTTTGTCTGTCTGTAAGTTTTTTTTTTTTTTTTTTTGTTACTGTAGCAATACAGGAAACTCAACAAGGATATGAAGACCCGAGACACTAATCAGCCTCATGAGGAGCGAGTTCTTGGTTCTTTTTTTTTTTTTTTTTTTTGAGAATCGAGAGAAATACAAACGTGATTCGGTAAAAACATGGGATTACAGTGGGGAATTTTAACAATTTAATAATCAAAAAAAAAAAAAAAAACATTCTTCTTTGCTAGTACACAGCTGTGACAGCAAGATTATTTATGCAGTATTCAAAAATATTTTAAGGCTGAGAATTTTAGCTCATGTCGTACCAAGTATTTATTTATTTATTTAATGTTTTGCAATCATCAGCTCAGTGCTAAACCCCTCTTTAGCATTTCTGAAGCACTACTTAGCATTCAGCCGGGCAGAAAGACGACCACTTGCCATTTCAAGTCCTTTGATTTTTCTGCGGTAAAAAAAAAATCAAGCCGTGTCGAGAGAACGCTCTGGAGAGAGGGGAAGCATTTTCACACAGAGGCTTAACCATCGAGGATGGAGAGCGTTCGTGACTTAAAAGCGCTATGGCTCAACGTGTGTGTTTGTGTGTGTGGTTGCTGGGCAACATTTATTTTTGTGAAAAACAAAGGTTTCTGCTGAATCACAGGGTTTGATTTACTAATGCGAGCTCAAGTCAGAACAGCCACGAGACGCTTCTCCTTTACTTTTATACGGATTACGATTTGCTCAAGCGATAAGAAAATCAATTGACACCTTCTGGCCAATCAGAATTCCGAATGTAACAACTCAATTAGCAAAGGAAATAACAGTTCTTTTGAGCAGATGGATATTGGGATCAATTTGTCTAAAGAGGATTACTGTACAGTTTCTTTATTTCCCTTCACGTGTTTTGAGTGACTTTAATGCTGCCAGAAAAGACCGAATCGGACGACCCGGACATTATCATTTCATCATTTTCTGTTCAGACCGATCCATTAGCGTATGTGTACGTGTGAGGGTGTGTGTTGATCCCAGTGCTGCAGCCATGCAGACAGATCCATCACATCGCTCATCCATACAAGACCTAATGGACAAGGCTTTATGGGTAATAAAAGGGAACGTCGTCATGAGAGAGACCGATAATACGGCTTTCAACATTCGGTAATTCTTTAGCGGAAGATATAAATCCAATGCTACAGAGTAGAGAGAATTTCTCAGGGTATAAAAATAGATAATAGAACGCTGAATGTGGTTCTACTTCCTGCCCAGGGACCAATAGAACCAAATAAGGAAATGTGGAAAGAGTTAAAAAAAAAAATAGTGCAGATAATTAATGTGCAAAACCCAATCCAAACAGAAAATGTATTTATTTATTTTAATTGGTACTTCATTTTAATTGGTACTGTAATTTATGTATTCTAAAAGTTCTGGCACCCTTCTTTTTTAAATCTGAAATGTTCACTATAACCGATTAGCTTTAACATTAACACCACATGACATTAAACCAAATAAACACTGATTATTATTGAAATGCCATTAAACTAGTGACAGAATCTTGAGCACCCAAGGCTCACCCATGCCACCACAAGTCAACCCATGTGGTCCGATCCCACAAAAAAAGCCAATGCAGCACAAATCACAGAAAAAAAAAAAATCAATGCTGGCTGTGATAGAAAGGCACCAGAACACCATGCACAGGTTTCCACAGATGGGATGCGTTGAACAAACACGTCCCATCCACAGAGGCCCTACCATACGACCTACAACACCCAAAGGATGTGCTGCCAACTCCCTGGTTTTCAGACGCCCTTAGAGACCCTGGCAGCACCAGGTTAGCCTATGAAATACTGAGCTTAATATTTTGCATTGTAATGTTACGTCTGATCAGTCTAGATTGCAGAAGCCAGTCACTTACAAGTGCTCAAAGGGTCCTCATTAAGGAGAAGTCAGTTTTAAGATCCTGCCCAGGTCCAGAAAGGGTATATATGAGGGTAAACCAATAAGAAGTTGAGGATGTTATCTAGGTGCTAAAACAGACTTAGCAAGTAGTATAATGTAGAACCCAAATTATAAGGTGCTATTTTGGGTACCAGTAGCTTATGGGCTTGGCTTGGCTTGGCTTGGATTTAATCAGTCACCTATTTAGATCAATTGCATCACTTTTCATGCTCAGGGTCACAGTTCCAACATCCTGAGAAGATCAGTCCAGACTTCTTCACCACCAGCTCCAGACACTCCTGGAAATTTGTGGACATTCTCAAGAGATAATCTTTCTAGCAGGTCCAGACTCCCTCAACTTACCCAGTGGTCAATACCGGAAGTCAACCTAGGGGCTGACTTGGGAAGATCTTCTTGCTGTGGAATACAGGGTTTATACTGAGCTTTTTTCAGCATGTGCTGAGCTCTGTATCCTGTCAGAGGAAGTGAGCCCTTTTGAGAAACCTTATTCCTCATACCTCTCCACTTTTACTTTATTTTTGCTGACTGGAGTTAGGAAGAATAATGTAGGTGGGTGTGTGTAGATGAATGGGACCTTAGAATGTAACTGGATGGTGAGATTGTTGTCCAGATGCTGAAATGTTCTTTTTTTTTTTTTTTTTGTGCTTCATGTCCTGACATAGCAAAGACAAAATGGGACATTTTAGCCAGCAATATTACAAGACCTTATTCCTGGCATGAGTGTATCTGAAATGGCAAAAGAAACCGAAATAAGTGAAACAGAAAGAAGAGACAGAGACTGAATTGCACCAGTCAGTAGACTGAAACTGACAGGAAGTCTCTGGGGACACACTGCTGAAATCATCATGTGGTCGGATTAGGGCTGTTATTAAGGCAAGCGGAGACATTGTTTGATCTAGGTTGAAAAATTCCCGTCTCTTTCTCTTTCTATCTCTGTTTATTTTTCACTGTTCCTGTCTCTGTAAATGTCCCACAATATAAAAGATTGTCTTTCTCTCAGAGCAAATGTGATGTAATTTTATCCACATCTACACAACAGGATGTGACAAGCTTTTGATTAGATTATTTAGCATCATCTCTCTCTCTTTCTCTCTCTCTCTCTCTCTCTCTCTCTATACACACTCCCACACACTTCTGTGCAGGTAAATATTTAAGGCCTCTGACATTTCTGAAAGAGGGAAACTTTTTCTTTTGGTTCTCATAATGGGTCCTCGACAGAGCCAAAAGAAGAACCCAGAGAATTTCTTAATAGTAGGTTAAGCGTAGACACTGTTCACTGTTTCCCGGGAGAGAGAGAGTGTGGACAAAATAACCTTCTGTTGTGTGAATGAGGCAGCTAATAAGCAAAATGAAGTGTGAATGATATTGTCGTAGGCAGATGGTTAGTAAGATTACACACACACACACACACACACACACACACATCCACACTGATCTAAAAAGCCTTTATCCCTGGAGGCACTTCATCCTTGACTCCATATGGGGTTGTGTGTCTACAACATCCCACTGGAGTTTGGTATCTGACAGACTGTCACACAAACCACATTTCTCTCTCTCTCTTTCTCTCTCTCTCTCTCTCTTTCTCTCCATCTCTCTAGTTACACCAACCTGTCACATGATGGGGTAATGTGCATGTGTGTGCACTGGGGGGAGGTTCTCCATCTGGATGTTGGTACCTCAACACGCCCTAGCTTCACGTTATCTGTCTGCAAATCACACACATGAACCCTGTTTGTAAAATCAGAAGGCATGTAAGTGGAACATTATAACATTAATCAAGTTAGTCAGCTGATGAGTTTTCAGCCAGAAGAGGGTGCTCTGAGCTTTGCATTTAAACATATGTAAAATTATAAAATATAAAGAGTTGTGCCTGGGTGTTTTCCAATCCCAATCCTGCCTGCTCTTGAAAGAATTCTAACGACTTCCAATGGAATTCAGACCAATCCCACATGCTCCCAGAGAAATTCTGAGTCTATCCACCTATTGTACTCACGAAGAAATTCTAGTCAATCCCTCCCACTTCTAAACCAATGACACCCATCCTCTAAAGGGTTCTGACCAATTCTGACCATTCCTGAGGAATTCCTACTAATGCCACTCACCCACAAAGGAATTTTGTCCAATCACACTCATTTCCCAAGGACATTCCTACCAATGCCGTCCACCTTCAAATGAATTCTCCCCAATCCTGCCATTCCTAAGGAATTATGATGAATACTGCCCACTCCAAAATAATTCTGACCAATACAACCTATTCCTAAAGGAATGCCTGCCAATGGAACCCATGATCAAAGGAATTCTTACCAATCCTGTTCCTCCCAATTCCTACCAAAGCTGCCCACTCCCAAAAATGTTTTTCACCAATTTCTCAAATCCTACCAATTTGGACCCATGCTCAAAGGAATTCCTACCAATCCTGCCGAGCAACCCATTCCTACCAAAGCTGCCCTTCCAAAAGGAATTTTGACCAATTTCTCAAACCCCAAAGGAATTTGGTAAAATCTGACAAATCCTGAAAATCTTCTGAGGAGTCCCACCTACTGCCAGAGGAATTCCTAACGAGGCCATCCACTCCTAAGAGTATTGTGACCACTTTTGTCCACACTCAAAGGAATGTTAAAAAATACAATCCATCCTGAACAAATTCTAACCATTTTTGCCCACTCCCAATGGAAATATGTCCAATTCAACTGCCTTGATCCACTTCCTCAGAAAACTCTGACCAATATAGCCCACATTTGAGTGAATTATGTCCACTCCTGGGGGTTTCTAACTAATTCCACCCACTCCCAAAAAGAAATCAGGGTCAATGCTGAACTTCTTCTTCTTCTTCTTTTTTTCTTCCTCTTCTTCTTTTGGCTGCTCCTGTTGAGACTCACCACAGCGGACCATTTGTCTCCATCAAATTCTGTCTACCACATCTTCCCTTGTCACTCCCACCTCTTGCATGTCCTCCCTCACCACATCCATCAACCTCATTTTGGGCCTTCCTCTTTATCTCTAACATTCTCCTCCTGGTATACCCTTCATCCTTCCTTTGCACACACTTTCAAAAAAGTTCCAAGAATTCTGATCTGCTCCTCAAGAAATCTTGTTCCGGAAGTGGGCTTGTATTCCAAAACACTCCTAAATCAAAGAAATAATGGAAAACCCAAATTATTCGTTCCACAGCCTCAAAAAATAAATACATAAAAATAATTAATACAAAATATAAAGCAAAAATAAAACAAATTAACCTGCACTTTACCTTTAAAAAAAGTACAAATAAATTCTGACAGATAAGTGTTTCCGTTTATGCGTGCAGGCGCTGTGTGTGTACTGTATGTTTGTGTTTGTGTATGTGTGTGAAGTAAGAGAAGGAATCAGCCTCCCCCTTCTCATCTTACACAGTAAACCTAAACAAACACACACGCGCACACACACATACACACACACACACACACACACACACACACACACATATTAACGGAAAGACTGTTTTGTCTTGAAACATCGCTATTAACACTCATGTGAGCACATACTAACGGAATCACTGCTGTAAAGTACAACAAACAAACAAATGAACCTGCACTTTACCTTTGAAAAGAATCGCGACAGAGCAGAGTTTCTGTGTAGAGCAGAGAGAGAGAGTGTGTGTGTGTTTGTGTTTGTGAAGCCGAGAGGGGGTGGGGGGGGGTGTAAAGCCGAGAGTGTGTGTGTGTGTGTGTGTGTGTGTGTGAGACGGGGCATGGTGTCAAATTACACGTGCAATTTGACACATACACATAACGACAGAGAGGGAGAAAATGGATCTTTAACCTTTCTTTTGCGTTACATACGCTTACAAACTCAAAATAAAATATATTTTACACGCGCAGTGTAACACAGGTCGATTACCCACAATTCCGCAGCGCAAGAGAGAGGAAAACCATTGGGTCAGTTGTGATCATGTGATGCTCGGCGTCAAAACAAAAAGCGCATGCGTGATACATGATACTCGGTACTCGTAAACCAAGACTTGTTCGTTTTCCAAGTCAAAATTCATAAAAAATCTTTGCTCGTCTTGCGGAACACTCAAAAACTGTGTTACTCGCAATCCGAGGTTTTACTGTACTTAGTAAATGGTTTACCATGGTTAGCTTTGGTAAGGCTTAAAAAACTTGTAATGAATATGGAGTGTCTTTGTCTTGTGTTGGATCCAGAGGGATCCCAGTAAATACAGGGAATACAATACCAAAATATCTTTAATTCCACCCACTGTGGTGTCTCAGGATTTGGGGGATTAGACAAAGCCAAGCAACATAGCATGACTGCTGTTGGTTTTGTGTGATGTAGCATTGCTTTCTCTGTAGCACACCCCCATGATAAGCTTCCACAGTACAGAGCTGCTGTTCTTCTATCAGTGTACAGTTCGGAGAGGAAATCCATCATGGTGCCGAGCAGTAAATGCTGAACATGGCATGTAGGTGCAGCGCTGCTTTACTGGATCTGGGCAGATAAGATCCACAGCACATTGTAAATGAAAGGTCAGATGATCCTATCAGATATTATAGGTTTATCATTAATCATGTGCGTAGTATAGCCGGGAGCCAAGTTAAAACCTAAGCAGGCGTGATAATTGATTAGTGCAGTCAAGAGAAGCTTAAGAGCGTCCAATAGAAGATGGATAATTGTTAATGTTAACTTTTAAATCAGTAGAACTGACCTATAGTCTGTTAGATTTTTATAATTTTTTTTATTATTATTATTATAATACGGTAAGCATGTGAGTTCTTACTATAGAAACGCTACTGTACTGTTGGATCACGCGTGTTAAAACAGTACAAAACAAATAAGTGTTAAGACTTTCTCTGTTGGAGAAAACACATTCTGACCAATCAGAGGTGCTGTGTTTCATGTAGTTGATGTCACTTCCTTATGGCTCTTTGGTGTGTGACAGCTTGTTGATGCAAAACCCAGGATTAGGAAGCTTACAGCAAACATCCCACTGTCAGATGGTTAGGTTAGCACGGCAGTTTCTCATAGCAGAGACACTGTTTAATATTCTCAGTGATTCCTGCTTTTCCTTTATACCAATGCAGACCTCTTTATACCAAAGACGCCATGCGCATCTTTGTAAAGAGACGTGTCCATTCAACAGTACCACGGCCATAAATCACGCAGTAGACTAAGAGTTGTGTGAGTAATTCCAGACTACACTGAAAATAAATGTTTGCTTTTAGATGCCGCCACCATTGAATTCACACAGACCAACGTGTGTTTTCCTTTTTTACTGCTTTCTGTTTATTGCTGGAACTCTACAATCCTTTCACTAATGAACCGTGAATTTTCCCTGAAAGACATTGCGCTTCTGCATAGACACAATGTTCATCAACCTTCCCCCTAACTGTTCCCCCAGCAGACTCGGCTCATGACAGACTTGTAAATTAGCTAATTACCGATCCTTAATGATAAATACGACTCGAGAATCCCTCGTCTGCTTGTGCCGTTTGGTGGCAGACATCAAACCAAACCTCGGAGTGTAGTTGACAGAGTGTGAATGAAGTGAGCGTGGTGTTGCTCCAGGCAGTCTGCGCTCTGTAAACTCGGTGCTAAAAGTGGGATCAGCTCTGGGAAACAAGATGGCATTCTGAGTCAGAGGGTATGAATCGATCAGGTAAAGAGTTCAGAGGGTGAGTGATGTGCTGCTGTCCATCTGCCATGCTGAGGAGAAGCGAGCTCCAGCCTCGGGCGGCCAGGTTCCTGCTTTGGGAAATGCTGACAGTCTTGAATTGTGGAATCTGCTAACTGCAGATGATAATGTTTATAATAGTTAAATGAATTTATATTGTTGGCATTTTCATTCTTACTTTCATTTTCTTTTTCTTCTTTCTTTTTTCTAGCTATTTATTACCACGTCATGGAGGTGTTTGTTTTAACAAAGTTATTTAGTTTCTTGTGTGTTTTATGTGCGTAGTTGTGTGTGTGTGTGTGTGTGTGTGAGAGAGAGAGTGTTTTATATGCTCTTTTTTGCAACAGTGTTATAGAAAATTATTTACAGCTTTTCACTTTTTTTAATAACACACACCATGAATCATTAGGGTGCTTACATATTTAAAGATTTTTTTATAAAATAAAATTAAATTAAAAAAATCACCACAACCAATAACCCGAACTCCTTTTTTTCAGTCCCAGTTCGAGGCCCCCAAGGGTCCAACGCCTGCAGGGATTTTTATTATTATTATTTTCATCATTTTCAGTGTTAGCGTTGTTCATATTAACACAGTCTTAGTTTCAGTGGCGCTGTTGTGTTCATCACTGACCTCTTTCAACTCTGACTCTCTGTGGGAAAGTGTCTCTATTTTGGGAGTCGCTTACTCCAGGCCCTGGCTCACCTTTGTTCTCCCGCTGGCCGCCTCCTCGCTCCTGCTGCTGTACCCGGCCAGGTCACACCATGCGGACAGGCGGCCTTTTATACCTGATGTTCCCACATTCGAAACACCTCCACCACTCTGTGATGCCAAAGACAGTGTAGCCGCTTTCGGCGTCTGCCAAATGACAAAACATGTTTCACCTTAAAGTCTGTGCATCCGAGAGGAACGTTGAGGAACTTTCTGAAGCTCCTTCACAGTCAGCTCTTCTTTAATGAAAGGTCTGAGGTTTGAGATGGCTAGTCTCATCACAGGGACAGATAGAGGGGGAGCCAGAACTCCTTCACCTCTTAGTTAACACACTAACGAGGTTTCGCCTTGTCAGGATGTAGATGTTCTCAGAGAGAGATATTGACTGTGATGTGATTATGGAACATAATCTTATTTGGTAGATGAGGTATCAGGCTTTAAAGTACTGCTTATCTCAGGAGGATATTTTCTGCTGTAGTCTATCCGCCAGTGTCAGGGCAAGAATGATTGATGAGGAGGTAATAAATACGGATCGAGCGAACGTGAGACAGACGTTTCGCGCAGACAAAAGACTCTGTCAATTATTTCTGACGCTTTCCATTGAGATGTCACCGCTTGTCTGCATTTCAACCTTTTAAACGCCTTTAAATGCAACTTTCCTGCTGGGTTTATCCTGTTCTTCACTCCTCGTCCTTTAAGGGATGTTTGATGGTATTTATTTTCATTTCCTTATCACCAGCTTCCAGCCTCAGATTGTGTTCATAATGAAATGGAAATAACAACTGTATTTTCCTGGAAAATATGAGTCAAACATAATCTATATGGAGATATGATATGGAGATAGTGATAAATGCTGAAGTTGTGTCATACCAAAAGGAAACAGATTAGCAACTGTAGGGATTAGTTTGAATTTTTTTTCCCGTCTACTTTAAATCAAAATGACGGTGCGCGTACGTACTTTACCATACTTTAGGTCTGTCAGTATAAAATGTCCTACTCTGCACACTGAGCGTGAAGTTTGTCACCTGAAACATGTACAATGTACAATAAGTAATCAGGGCCAAATTCCACAACCCTCGTTCCGTGCAAAAATGCTTTCTAAAATTCAGCAGAGAATCATATGAAGCTTCTGATTTTCTTTTTCCATACAGCTAGTTTCAGGGAAAGAAAACTTTAAAAGACGCCAACTTGATGAATCTCAGTGGTACAGCAGAAGCTTCATATGAGTCTCGGCTGAACTTTGGGAACTTTTTTATTTTTTTTGGCACGGAATGAGCTTTGTGGAATTTGGCCCCAATTACTTGCATTGTAAACACGTTCTGTCTGACAGACTTCATTGTCAAGATTTATAATGAGGAATACCGATGGTAATGTACTTATAATGTGCATTTCAATTTTAATTTAAGGCAGACTTGAAAAAAAAATCCACACTATCCCTTTAAGAAGTGAGATTTATCCCTTGAGCATTTGCGCATTAAAACCGCTTACTTTTACACGTTGCATTTCCCAGACTATAAAACTTTTTCTTCTTTTACATCCAAGTACATCCATTATAATTTTACATCTCAATAATAATAACAATAATTATAATTTCCCTTTTCACCATCAGTTCTGTGCCTTAGCACTAAAACACATCCAGGCATTAAACTAAAAGCTTTTTATAAACTGACTGAAGTTTAATTTCGTCATTAAACTCATAAGAGTTACAGGATTGTAGCAAAGTTCAGTTTAGAAAATAATCACCTCCAGGAATAAAAATGTCTGCCACAATAATTCAACTTACTCTTTCCTTTTCTTCCTCCTCAGGCTGTGGGTCTGAGTCTCCAAAGTTATTCATGATATTTTAAAAGTTTTATATTATATATATATATATATATACACTGATACAGAGGTGCCTCTGGGATGCAGGGTTCATAAAGTATATACTAATAAATATTAGGGAAATATAATCATTTAAAAATCATTCTGAGATGTTGTGGTAAAAGAATTAATAAAAAAAACACATATAACTTGAAGCATAATCTCTAAAAGAATAAATTGAAATTTAAAACTGTGGATTTTGTACATTTGCCCACTTACAGTACAAAGAAATTAAAAGCCCATAATTTTTATCTTAGGTTTATTGTGAAGGACAGAGAAGGATAGAGAATCCAGAAAAGCATTTATACAAAGGTTATAAATTGATTTGCATTTCAGTAAAAATAAGTATTTGATGCTCAAGCAAAACATACAGTATTACTTGGTGGTCTTTACAGAACTTCTCTTTTTTTCCTGTCGCTTGACAACACAAAGTTTCAACTATGGTTAAGAAACCATAACACACAGATGGCATCACATCAGCTTAAAGTAAATGTTTGGATCTCCTGTCATTTCCCCCCCGCCCTTTTTTTTTTTTACACGAGGTGACCTTTAAGAGTGCGCCCAGATTCTGTCGGATGAATTTCACTATCCATGTGGCGAAAGAAGTAAATACACATTTTTTTAATATATTGCTGTGTTGACCTTTGAGATCTTCATCTCTGAAGTCTCTGTGCTAAGATACACTTTTTGCTGTACATTGGCCTTATCTTCAATATATATATATATATATATATATATATATATATATATATATATATATAATATTATTAATTTTTTTTTTTTTGCTGGAGTTCGACGGCCAGTTTTACTCTAAAATAAATAATAAAAATAAATACATAAATACATAAATAAATAAATAAATAAATAAATAAATAATAATAAATATTATTATAAATAAATACATTTTAAAAAGGGATCCTCATAGTTTAATATGAATAAGAACTGCAAAAAAAAAAAAAAAACATTCACTCTAAAATGGAATGAAATCCAAAATAGCTTAGCAATTTTAAAAGGTTAAATCTCCCAAAAAGTAATCTCAAATAGAAATGCGTAAACATGTGATGAATGAAAGAAATCAAACTAAAAACATTTTTTTTCACTTTTGAAAAAAATTGACATTTTAACAAGTGAAAGTTCTTTAAATCTAGTCACATTTATCTACTAATATTATTAATATTTAAGTATAATTATCATTTCTTTATATATTCTTGTTAAAACACAATTAATCCATCTGTTCATTGATTTCTAAAAAACAGCAAAACGTTTTCTGTCAATAGAATGAGTAAATGTAAAATATGTCTAGAAATACAGTTAATAATCTTGTATTTACTTTACTTTAATTTAATAATACAAATGGGAGTAATTTTTACATTAAAAATAACTGCATTTGAAAAGATTTAGAACATTTAAATTTGATGATTTTTAATAGTATATGTTAAACTGCTTATTATTATTATTATTATATAAACAGTGTCTTTAAAAATGGTGTGAAATAATATGAATTTACTGCTTCTATGTACACATGCATGATGATCGTACATACAGGCAGGAACGAAACTGTACATAAGTTTAAACCTTCGAATCTCTTATAGGAAAAACTATATTTAAAACATAAAACATATTGGGTGATTTTAAAGTTAAACTTTGAGGATTACTGTTAACACTTCATTTCTTTATTGGCGCTGCATTTTCCCTGTAACGCTTAGGGTTCGGATCCTAACACTGCCTTTTGTATTGCTTTAATAATGAATATTAAGCCTTATGAAAATCATGTTTTAGTGCTAAAAATAATAGCTCAATTAAATTGGGATTACATAAAAAGCTTTGTACAAATCCTAATTACATCACTGTGAAACGCTCCTTCTAATCCCTCTTCTAAACCCCAGTCTGAGGCGCGAGGAAAACAGCAGCACAGCCTTTCTGGTTGGATCGGATTTCACACTGTCATGATCTGCTGGATGTTATTTATTCAGTCTGAAGCATTATTGAACCCTCGGGCTATACAGAGATCATAACCGTCAGCCTCTCCATCTGATCTTTAAAATATCCACAACACAGCGCCGTCCTCCATGCGCTAGACCTTAAAGATGGGACGAGGACTAGTGGAGTGCAGAGTGAAAAAACAGTACAATTTTGTTATTTATACTGTATAATGTTTGTGTGTGTGGCCACTTCATCAAGTACCCCTGTTCCAGGTACATGGCAGCAGCTTGATGCATTTAAACATGTAGACACGGTCAAGATGCATCAGAATGGGGAAGAAAGGTGATTTAAATGACTTTTACATGGTTGACATGTTTGTTGGTGCCAGATGTGTTGGTGTGAGTTTTTCACACACTGCTGATCTACTGCGATTTTCACATACAATCAAAGGTATACAATGGGTGAAAATGCCTTGCTGATGCCAACGGTCGTAGGAGAACGGCCAGGCTGGTTTGAGCCGTTAGAAAGGCAACAGGAACTCCAAATAACATCTCGTTACAACCGAGGTCTGCCGACGAGCACCTCTGAACACTTGAAGAGGATCTTCTACAGCAGCAGAAAAACAGGAAACTAAAGCTACAGGTCACATGGACTCACCAAAAACTGAACAATAGAAGATTGTTACTGTATTTATTCAGTTGTTATTTTAAGACACGAAGGTCAGCTGTTCTGGAACAGTTCTTCCAAGAACAGTATTGTGTCAAGTGCATTTGCAAAACCCATCAAGCTGCATGATGATGAAACTGAAGACCTTCCCAGGAAAGCCAGACCAAAACTGACGTAGACTTAGAGTTACCAGCCTCAGAAATCACCAATTAACAAACAGCACCTCAGATTAGAGCCGTTATGAAGCTTTACAGAGCAGAATCTCAATATCAACTGTTCAAAGGAGATTAATAGATATTTTGGATAAACGCCTTCAGTATTGTTTTACAATGTAGAAAGAAATAAACATTAGGAAAAACCATAGAGTTAGAAAGTGATCCTAAACTTTTGAGTGGTAGTGAACATATCCATCCATCCATCCATCCATTCATCTAGGAGCCCTCGTAGTCCAACTGGGGATCGTGGAGGCCAACGTGACCACTACAGTATGTTTATTCCCAATTTTATAACCACACACTACTGTATGGGCAATTTGGGAACACCAATTAGCCTAATCTGCATGTCTTTGAACCAGACTACAGGGAGAACATGCAAACTCCATGCACACAGACCCTGAGGTGGGAATCGAACCCAGACCCTGGAGGTGTGAGGCGACGGTGCTAACCAGTAAACCACCGAGCCGCCACATACAGTACAAGTCACTTTCCTCAATAACCTCTTCATGGATGCACAAAAAAACCCTACATACAATAAAACTGATAGCAAAACTACTCTCTCCCTCATCTGACTCAAACCTTTTCCAAGAACTGTAACTGAACAGATTCGAGCCAGGTTATTTTTTCCTCAACAGCAAATAGTAATTATAATAATAAAAATCTTCTGTATAGCTGATGCGATGAGCCTTTAGGTCAGACCTGACCCAGCTCAACCTTTAATTTGATTAGATTTGGCACAGACTTGTGATTTGTTTTCACATCTGGTCCAAATGTGGCCCAGATCCTGTAGCTTTATTTGCATATGAGGGCTATTAACTGCTATATTTTATTATTTTTATTTTATTTTTTTATCTTTTAAAATACTGAAAATGCAATTTTTTAAAATTATTTTACCAGGCATTACTTTACATAAAATGTGTATAAAGATTCAGTCAAAAAAAAAAAAAAAAAAACCCTCACCAGTTGATACACAGGCTGGATGATTGATTCTCCAGCTGTGAGGTTGTTAACAATCTTAAACATGCTGTACTGCAGGGTGTTATTACTGAAATACACTGCTGGCAACCAAAGGTAAATACAATCTGAACTAAAATATCAGCTTTAACGTGTGTGAAGTGCAGAACTTTACCTGTCATTTAAATCTCAGTGTGTGTGTGTGGTTTGAAAAGGCAAGAGTGTGGGTGTGTGTTTGTTTGAGAGAAAGTGTAAAGGCTAGAGCGAGAGAGAGAGAGGGGAAGGTGTGTGTGTGTGTGTGTGTGTGTGTGTGCGTAGGGTTAAAGCAAAACCAGGCTGCAGCTGGAGTACCGTATCTTTGTGTAGGACACAAAATCAGTGTGTATTTGCATGTAAATGAGACTGTAAGAGCAAACACTGTGTGTGTGTTTAGATGTTTACACAAACACTATATACTGAATTAATAATTTATCAGGTGCGGTATATCTGTTTGTTGACTAATAAACCAGCAGCTCGGCTCACTGTACTGTACATCGCTTGACTCGCACAAGCTTTACGACCCCGAGTCTGGTGCTGAGCCAAAACACTGAATAGCCAGATTTGTTTGTGTGTGTTGCTGCTTGGTCCATTTTTTTGTTTACATTTTCTAACAAATATACACTAGTTAAACTGTACATAATGCACCCTGTAGTTACGGTATCATCAGTTTCCAGCAATCCTGTCTCTAAAATTAGCGTGAGGGGAAAGGAGGAGGCGGGAGGTGCCAGTAAAAGCAGTAAACTCATTAATATACCTAATAATCTGGCAATGTGCAGGAGTATAGCTTAGCATAAACTGTTTTATTAGTTCAACATTTTCAAACAGGTTTTAAACTATCCCCTTTGTTGCCATGCTGTATCTGCGTCTTCCTGTTTCTACCTTTGCCTTCTTTCCCCTAAAAAATTATGGATACAACGGTATGGACTTCGCGAGCTGGGAAAGAGATTATAATAAATAATATTGGGGACTGTGTGCATGGAGTTTGTATGTTCACCCCGTGCTTGGTGGGTTTCTTCTGGGTTCTCTGGTTTCCTCCTACAGTCCAAAGACATGCAGATTAGGCTAACTGGCGTGTCCAAAATGCCCGTAGTGTGTGAACAAGTGTGTGAATGTTGACCGGAGGTCCTATGGGAATAAATCCAATGGTCATCATTGGCCTCCACGGTCCCTGAGAGACAGGTTTTCATAAAACGTATTGTTATGCAATGTTAACCAATGGCAGGCTGCCCCCCCCCTCCCCATCAAGGCTTTTTATTTGTTTGTTTTTGTTTTTTACCATCGATCATTGTTATATTATAGATCATGTATAATTTCTATTACATTAATATGATCGTAACTGTGAAAACAGCTTGTGATGCAATAAGGAAATCCTACACAGACTAGACCATCTCCTTTCAGTTCGGCCTTTACGGTCTACACAGTCAATGCAGCCCTGGAATCAAGACACACCCCACAACCATCAATAAACATTTTCATTCTTTTTAAATGTGTTTTCTTATTAAAAGTTTGTTGCCTTAAGGCCACGCTCTACCATAATGGAGAAAATGAAACATTTGATATTTTCATGCAGAAAAAAATGAAATATGTTTAGTGAAAACATCCATTTCAAACAGATTTATCAAATTTTGAATGTATTCCACTTTTCATATTAAAAAAAAAAGAAATCATATCCAGCTGTTGCTCTTGGGCATCGTTGTACCGTCACAATCAATGTGGTTTGCAGGTAAAACATTAAAAATCACAATAACCTCATCCTAATATGCAGGTTATTGTTACTGTATGCACATAGCCATGCAAGGACCTACTGCACCTCCATCTTCACCACCATCTGGTTCCTCAATTTCACATGTTAACCTCTTCCTGTTGATCTAATAACATTGTGGTGCTTCCGTCTTCGTCCTCATCTCCATCCTCCTCTCCCTCTCTCACCGCTGGGTTGTCACTATGACCTCGTCTTCCTCATCACTATATAACACTCTCATTCTCAACTCTCATCAACTGGCAGTGCCATTCGTGCTTTATACATTTCTGAAGTGCTGTCGGAAAAGTGCAGATTCATCTTCTATATTAAATCATAATAAACTATCTGAAGAAATAGTGCATGAATGACATTTTCTTATAAATGCATTACAAAATCTTATTCAGGGAAAATACATTTAGATAATTCCAACTCTTTTCCTTACAAATAAAATGTACTTGTATTCCAACTTGGTATGGCTGTATGCGGTTCCATTATGGTGCAGTGTTGCCTCGGGGCTGCATGCAGGTTTTTGTAATGAATTTCCTAATAATACATTCACATTAACAAGAGAAAGTACTTCTTGACTTACCGAAGGAAGTGACTTCGTTTTTTTTATAGATGATTATCTGGACGAAAATGAGAATGCTGCGAGAGGAAGCCAAATGGACCCCTATGGGTCATCTGACCACTTTCTTTTTTTGCATGTTTATTGACCAGTATTCAGAGGTGGAAGTTATATATAATAGAACATGTGACTTTGCATGGTTAAAGATGTACAGCTGTTATCGCTTGGGGTGTGCTCACTTTTGTTGCCAGCTGTTTTGACAGTGATCGCTGCATGTTGAAGTGTTTCCAGGGGATCTGTGCTGTTGTGCAGGCTGCGCATTGAACTGCTCTGAAGTGTATCCAGGTTTTATTTCTGTGGTGTCGTCCTTTGAGAAGATATACTGGAGTGTTTGCTGAAATTAGAGGGATGTGCTCGCTTTTGTGAGTGGGTGTATAAAAATGGGCACTGGTGGCTCAGTGGTAGGTGTTTCGCCTACCTTTCGCATGTGAAAGGTCCGGGTTTGATTCTCAGCCAGTGCCCAAACCCCAGCCACTGGATGCAGTGCCGGTGCCAAGCCCAGATAAAATCGGAGGGTTGTATCAGGAAGGGCATCCGGCATAAAAACCTGTGCCAAGCTTGTATGTGTGGACCGGATGGTCCGCTGTCGTGACCTGTTGCCAGGAGCAGCCGAAAGACCAACAACATTCAGAGGTGGAAGTTAACGGAGTACATTTACTTTCTTACTGTACTTAAGCACATATTCCACAGACCTGCAATTTACTTTTTTTTTTTTACTTTTACTCCGTTGAATAGTACAACCAATAACTATACAGTACTTTTACTTCACTAGACTTCTGCATGGCATTGCGTTACTTAACCACATTGGTTCGTGGTATTTGAAGCGGCAGTTCCGGCTGAAACTGTGGTTATTATGCATGATTGTGTTACTTGCATTTTTGTAGAGACGCCTAATAATGTAGCAGGTGTTTGAAATCAGAAGCAGGGCTGGTTGTAGACAGCGATTAAAACCTCATGTGTTCAATTATAAAGCAGAGAGAGAGAGAGAGGGGCGTTTTTTACTACAACAAAGGCTACAATTAGCCAATACAAGCCCTGTAGTTTTAATACTTAAGTTCATTTGAAAATGAGTGCTTCCAGGCTTTACTCAAGTAAACAGGTAAATGGGGGACTTTTACTTTTACTTAAGTAATAATTAAACGAGGGTATCACCACTTTTACTGAATTAAGGAATTTCTGTACTTTGGCCACCTCTGCTAGTATGTGACTTCTCTTACCCGAGATATCACTGAACTACAGGAAACTGAACTACAGGAAGAGATTACAATAGAAAGTTTGAACAATATTCGTTCAGAATGCCGTTTTGGTATTTGATATCTAGTCATCTCTAGATTATTTTTAAACACTGCATATAACAAGGAAGATCCTCTCATCTTCCAGTAGAATAATAATAATAATAATAATAATAATAATAATAATAATAATTAGTATTAGTAGTAGTAGTAGTAGTAGTAGTAGTAGTATGAGGAAGTGCTCTTAGCAGAATGTATATAAGGTAAGTTGGTGGCTCAAGAGGTTTAGGATCTGGGTTGCAGATCCAGTGTTGCCAACTTAGTGACTTTGTCGCTAAATCTTTTCAGACCCCCTTGACGACTTTTTTTCAAAAAAGCGCCTAGCGACAAATCTAGCGACTTTTGGACAAACCTTAG
>JAQMYJ010000003.1:27342475-27358180 GCA_030014305.1 Clarias laeviceps | reverse complement strand
GGTCGTACAAGCATTTCACTGCATATCGTACTGTGTATGACTGTGTATGTGACAAATAAAATTTGAATTTGAATTTGCTTGGTGGGTTTCCTCCAGGTTCTCCAGTTTCCTCCCACAGTCCAAAGACATGCAGGTTAGGCTAACTGGTGTTCACAAATTGCCCGTAGTGTGTGAATGAGCGTCTGCGTACCCGGAAGAAATCCACCAAGCATGGGGATAACATGTAAAGTCCATGCAGACAGTCCCGGACCCTGGAGGTTCGACGTGACTGTGCTGACCACTAAGACACTGTGCTGCCTTGGATTATTTTGATTTATACATATATATATATATATATATATATATATATATATTTCACACATTTCAAACTCATTTCCCTAATTTTCTTTTGATTGTGTAAAGCTGCTTAGTGATAATGGTCATTATTAAAATCGCTATATAAATAAAATTTAAATTGAATAGTGTGAGTGAATAGATTTGTACAGTATAAAGTCATTATACAGGTAATTTTCATACTGTAGTAATTTATTTCTATTGTTAGGAAAATGATCATATCCTCCACAGATCACTAGTTCAGAGTTTTTGTTTTCCTACATTCCTCAAAAGCGATCTTCAAAGTAGCCTGCAGTGATTTTCCTTCCTTCCCTTCCTTGATTCTTTTATGGTCCAAACCAAAGTACAACAATTTGTGATGCACAGACTCACTCCATGTCAAGAGCTATTAATGATCTGATGTAGCTGTATCAATAAAACAGCGAGCTGGAACATCTCCGCCGACTCCCGAGCCAAATCTGAGCTCAGCTCTGGGAATCATGGCACAAAAATCGATGGTGTAAGTGGTCCAGAATCTGGGCAAAGAGCTCGTGTCCTTCAGCCTGGCTAGAATGGCAGACACGAGCAGAGCCTGGAGCAGAGTGAAACCACCAGCCTGGATCGTGGTGTGCTCGTGCGTTTGGGCCAGAAGTACAGAGTGGTTTATTTTTGGCTGAGGGTAAACAAGCTGGATTTTACAAGCTAATTGTGGAGTGGATCATTCCACCTAATAGAAAGCGCCGCGGCACTGCCAGACTCTAACAAGCATCCTTAGCCTCGAGCTGAAACTGAATAAAACTGGAGTTCAGGCAAACTGTTCATCATAACCTCAGTGTGTATGAGGTTACCATCTGTACGACTACAAATCTGAATCTCCTGTAATATTTATTCTGTCTGTTATTATCAGGGGTTCAAGCACTAGGTTCTGGAACCCTGTTCTTTCTGCGTGGGTATGTTTTACTATTTTACTCTGGAAAAAAAAAAAGGAATCATGCAGAAGTAGGAGACATTAAACTCGGTCAGTCGACTTTTTCTCTTGTTGGGCAAATTAACAGTGGATCCAATTGGCATGTTGCATCATTGCACAATTTAGTCCGTAAATTGCTTTTGTTTTTCTCCCTCTGATACTTTAGCTAAACCCAAACCGATTTGAAATTTCAACCATTACTCTGTGCTGCCATATTTTTTAGTATTTTCCCCCCAAAATGTTTTCAAAACCTTCATCTGTAACCAAAATTGGTGTCAAAATCAGCCTGAAAGAATCTCAATCTAAATAATAATCAAACCCATGTCTCACACACACACACACACACACACACACACATCATGCCTCAAATGGCATTAATGAGTTTTTTTTTATTTTTTATTCCTGACACTATTCCAGCATTATTTTTCATTCATCGTCTTGTTACGAATTAATTTAGTCCTTACTTTAATTTTGTTGTGCTGCAATGCCCGAGGCGTGAGATAAATGGATTATTGTTTTCCTTTGCAGTCGTCTAATTCTGCTGCATGAATAAGATATACGAGCCAATTATTAATCCTTGCTATTGCTTTCTAGATAAAGAGAATAACAACAAAGTGTTCGGAGGTGGATTCTGAACCGAAAGAGATTAGTGAAATTATCTTTGTCGTTTAAAATGTCTTGAAAAAAAGAATTTGAAAGAATGGACTGCGATCAAATGCAATGCGTAGGGTGATGAGGTTAAAGTGATTAATTTAAACTGGCATCACATTCTAGCAAACGTACAGTATGTATGACTAATATGATGATAAACATTTGCTGGAAAATGGTGAGTAAAAAAGATGCATTTGACCTGCTTTTTTAATACTGACTGTTATCTTTGAGGAAATTGCTGAATGTTAGTCTCCGATTAAACCCACTTCAACGCAATTTCTTTTCAGGGATATTAATAATACGCCATTTGTTTTAGCATGAAGTCTTTATTAATTAATTTTTTTCCTTGCTTTTTAGAATCCCATTTGCTCTAAACCTATCAGTATACGTTGCATGGACACCCAAGTCACACCCCTGCCCGTGGGGACAAAGGCCAGCGTATCCGGTCTGATCCCACAGAAAGCCAATGTAGCACAAAATGCTAAAAAACAGAAATGATTGAAAGGCACCAGAACACCCAGTGCACCACAGCACACCCTGCACAGGACCCAGCGGGCAAAGAGCCCCGACCTGGCTTCCTAACTCCGCAGATCCCAATCCAATTGAGTACCCATGGGATGCACTGGGCAACAAGTCAGATCCATGTGGAGGCCCCGCCCCACAACTGACAGCACCCAAAGGATCCGCTGTCAACCTCCTGGTGCCAGACACCACAACACACCCCTGGAGTCATGTGATGTGTAGTCATGCGAATTGTCGGCTGCTTAGACCGTCTTTGTAGCAAACAGCGTGGACCCTGAACAGCCCCACGTCTTCTTGAGACACCCTTTCATTTGACTTAGCATGTGTACGTCCTTAATTAGTATTCAGTTGAGCTCGAGCTTCTTATATAATGACCGCCCTCTGCACAGAAAGCTGCTCCGGCTCCATCCTCACTCCATCTTTTGTAATTTTGCAGAACGACGCTGTGGGGACGTATTACTTCGATCTTAACATTGCTCTGGGATCTTGAGATCTCGTAAATGAATGCCAAAGTTGGAAATGTTATGAATTAGAGGCTGAGCTGTCACTTTGGTCTCATACAAAATGATACAAATGGTTCAGATCATGACGAGAAGCAGATTTAATGGTTATTCGATAGCGTTTGTAAGAAACGTATCAAAAATTTCATGACTCCTTATGAGGTCATATGCACATACAGCTGGGAGCAGGAAATGAACAATCTGGGTAAAAGCTGGAAAGCAGACATGGAAGCTATTATGACGACCTCTATGCTAGAAATTATGTAACAGTTAATTATATTTAAATCAATTGCTTCTGTTAGCTGAGCTACAGTTGTTTGTACAGTGCCATGGCATTTTTTAATCACTAAATAGAATGGAAAGAATAGTTTGACTAAATTTATGGGTTTTTTATTAATGACAATAATATAAAATTGTAATAATATAACATTTCAATCCTTTTATTTGTCATTGATCTGGTGAACTTGTATGTGTTTTTAAAACGATTGAAAACGATTGAATTTAAAACTGAAGTGTACATTAGTTAGACTTTTTATGCCTATTTATACACATTCAAGAGCAGAGGTAGAATATGAATGTTTTCATGAACTCTTCATGCATATACACTTGAGTTCCCAGAATAACTCTAGGGTGCATGTTGACCCTGATCTGATCATGTGAAACTCGTACTTTTTTGGTGAGCTTTGGATTGGAAGACAGTAAATGAAAAGGAGTCCTTTAGCAAGTGATAATATTTCGATACACCATGTTAGGTATTGCATGTTACGGTGGTACCTTGGCATATGAACTTAATACGTTCCGGAGGCGAAATTTTTGTATTGTGAAATCAGAATTAATGTTTCAGCCACCCAAAAATATTACCCATATTACCAATTTCCCACATTATAATCATATTTTTGCATATAAAAACAACCAAACATTTAGAAAAGACATGTAAATGAAGTAAAATATGAAATAAATAGACATTAAACCTCACTTAACCTTAATTTATTATTCCTCTCGGCACCGGCTGCTTTCAAAATCTAACTAAAAGCGGCTCCCTTTTCTTCCTGCTACCGTCCTTGCTAACATTCTTGGGGCCCGCGGTGCGAAAATCGAAAAACTCGACTTGCTAGGCTTTTCACTGACACAAACAAGTTTTGAACAGCATCCGGACATACAGTACGTGCAACTTAGCCGATGTTCAGTTTAGCTCGGGTCGTATGCTAAGGACAAATCTCTTGCAAATTTTCAGCTCTTAAGGTAAAAATTCTTAAGCCAGGGAGTCCGTATGCCGAGCTACAGCTGTACTTATTTATTCATTTTTTCTCATTTTGATGGAGAGTGTGAATAAATCCCTGTACCATAAGACATTTACAGTAAAGTTTCACTAATGATCTGAGATATCATTTTATATGATCTGAGATGGCATGAATTACACCTTTGTTATATCACCTTATGCCAAAAAACAAATGAATTTCCTTGTTTAAAATGATCTTTATATTAACTCACCAAAAAAGCACCCTGATTAGTCAGGAGAGAGAAAAAAAATTGCTTGACGTCATTTAGGGCTTCTCTCAAAAAGTTGAACTTTTTAACTCAATGTGATAAATTCCTCCAGCACTTAATAAAACCAGCCGAAGCTGCTCGTCTTGTGGCACTTCCTGTTGAATTACATACGAATTGTGCTCTGGAAGTAAAGGAAAACTGCCTGGTGTGAAAGATCCATAAATTTTTTATGTGAAATTGTGTTTGAAACTTTAATATTTATTCACGAAAGCCTCAGGGACTGAGAAAACCAGTATGTATTTTTATACTTATACACAATGCAATTTCTGTCCTTCCTCCAGCCGTGTCCTCCCTTTTCTTGTATTTATTTTCCAATAAATGTCTCCTTTCCGTCTTGGCTTTCCTACAAACACGCTCCCTGAAGAAAACCCTGATATTTGCCCCACCTTAATATTTGCATAAAAAGCCATATACTGTGCTCTTGGCAGCGGTTTGTGTGTCTTTGTCCACAAATCCTTCTCATGGCGCAAAGCCTTTAGCTGTCTTTCTGCCCTCGCTAACATATGGCACTGCTGCTGAAACTTTCTGAAGGACACGCTGTCAGCTAAAAAGCTGAAAAGTTCTCATAACTTACTCGTAGTCTCCTTGAGACTTTAACAGTACAGTCACTTCTACTTCATCTACATTAATGTCTGGAAATCTCGGGAAACTGGACTTCTGCCTTACACTGACTCTAATGAATGGATTGTACGGTAGACTGACACAACATTTCATAGGGGAAGGTATAACCTGTCCTTTATCATGTAGTGCTATGGATAATTACTGTAGTATTAAATGCCATCGTACTCTATCTTACTGTATGTGCCTATGCTACTGTAGTTTATTTAGCCCTTTTGAAGATAAAGAACAGTACATACTATGCTCTCAAAAAGGTGTTATAAGTGTTATATGTCACTTGACTTATTATAAATTATATAACAATAAGGTCTGTGTAGCATAATAAAGGAATTATAATAAAAATAATACAACAGTGACATACAGTATAAAATGCACATAATAAATGTTATTACAGCGGTACCTCGGCATATGAATTCAATCCAATCAAGTCCTTAAGATAAAAATTTGTATTGCGAAACACATTTTCCCATAGGAAATAATGTAAATGCAGATAATCCGTTCCAGAGGTACTACCTTTTTTTTTTAAAACCCAGGGTTCAAATGAAGCTTTAAAAAAACACCTTGCCAGGTGCTGTGCTGTATAAGCCAGACCATGTTGTTTAATACCCAGTCATGAATTAGCTGAAAGCTGCAGAAAACCATCAGTGCCATTCCTGTGGGATTATACGAGCCAAAGTTCTCCAGATGCTGTAACCTGCAGTGTTCATTATCCAGCCTTGTTTATGCTAATAAATAATGATTATGCTAGGCACGACATCTGTTTGACTGCGCTGCTCGTGTTGTGTCTTGCTGCTTGATTGGATTTGAGGACAAATATCAATTCTGTTGGTATTAGTGGTGTGCGTGTTTGACCGATCCAGTCAGTTTGACCGATTCCATTTGTTCCAGCAAAAACAGGTGTCTAGTTGTCCACAGGAGACCTTGAGACAAACTCCAGGAGAGATCTTGAACAATCCTGGGTATTCAAGTAGAAAATCTGATCAATTAAACCTGGGCAAAGAAACATTATTTGACCAGTCGCACCACTTTCTGCAGAAACATGGCCATATCTGCGTCCAGATCCAATTGTTCCAGCTCTCGAAGAAAGCTTGACTATTTTCATCCACTCCTGGAGTGGAGAGTTGGTTCAGTATGTTAAGCTTCTGTGTTTCTAATTGGGAAGTTGGTGGTTCAAGTTCTGGCTCCAACAAGCTGGGATTATGCCAAGAAATATAATTCCACTGTACAATAATGTATATGATACAAATAATAATAAAGTCCTGCACAATGTTTGACTAATCCCACTTGTTCCCATGAAAAGATTCCCTTTCTTTTGCAGAAATCTTAAACAAATCCACTTGCTTCTGGAGAAAACTGGACTAACCCAGCAGTGTCCAAGAGACACTCTTGAGTTATATTGATTAATACTGCAGAAAATTGATCCTATCCACCCACCACCACCCACCCATCATTTGATCTGGGCAACACTGATAATTCTTCTACTAAAAGTTTCAGAAATCCTGACTTATTTTCCTGGACGCAATATCCAGACCAAATCCAGACCCTCTTTTACAGACATGGTTGACCAATTGTATACAGTAGAGGACTGTAGACAATTTGTAGAATTTTTAATGAATCCTTACTACAGCTACAAATGTGGCAGCAGCAGTGGTTATCAGGGGTCCGGGTTTGATTCCCACCTAGGGGTCTGTTTCTATGAAGTTTGCATTTTCTTCCCGTGCTTGGTAGATTTCCTCAATCTATAAACATGCAGATTAGGCTAATCAGTGTGTTCCCAAATTGCCTGTATGCTCCAGGCCCCCTGCGACCATGTATACAAGATAAAGCATTATAGATGAGAGTGTGTACTTCTACAAATACAGGACGCAGCAATCCCAATCAGGGTAAAGAGGTTACTAATTGCTGTATTATGTCCAAGAGGAACCTGGTCCCAATTGTGCCATCTTTCAGCATCAAACAAGAGTTAGCATCCAAGAAATACTAACACCCCGCCAACCCATCCCACCACTGTCTTTCCATAAAAGAAAAACGATCCAATGATCTCATTCCAAGCCTGAGATAATATCATATAGCTGAGTTATAGAAACGTGCTGCAGAGTGCCATGTGAGAAATACTCCGAGAGATAAAACATAACTTATCCAGGCTTTAAACCAAAGTTCACACCCTCCATTTCATTTTCATTCCATTAGCAGACTGCCAAAAAATGGCTCTGACTTTAATCTCAATCATTTGTTTTAACACTGTATTGTATTCACTGTTATGGCTGTGTGCTGCATCTCCTCCTTTCTTCTCTTCCCATCAATTGCTACATAGAATAAGATGAGTAAATTGGCGTGTCAGTTCAGCTAGCTCAGCTCACGGTCAGTTGGGTGCACTATTACTGCCAATCTATTGTCAACCTCCGGCTGTTTGTGTTTGTGCATCCGTATAAATGCAACAACGTGCTTGAATAAAATGGTGAATAATGAGAAGAATCTGTCACATTGAAAAGGGCTTCGTACAAAGGCAAGTCCTAATGTGCGCCCCGTGGTACAGTGCAGCTCCTCCTGAAAATGACATTAGACCTTCATAAAATACCTGCTTATGCTTCATGAATTATGCTTGTTACACTTACAGTTTGGATTTTTAAAGTGCATTGGAAGTCAAATTAAAATCAATCTATTCATGCAGGAAACTTGACCAATCCTGCCAGCCCCTGAAGAAGTTCTACTAAACGGGATTCCCCACATACCTGAATTTAAACATAAACTCAAGAAGGTATGGTGCATTGCAGTGCAGAAGAATGCACAGCTATCGGAGAAATTCTTGAGCAAAGTTGTTTAACCTAGTGTTATGTGGTGCGGAATAGAGAGCTGCACCACGAGATGTAATAGTATTTATAAGAGCCTTTACACAGGACTTTTGGGGTCAACGAAATAGGAGTTAGAGGGAGTGCTTATGACACACATGCAAAGACCTTTTCGAGATTTTAAGCGCGGGATTATTAATTACAAACCAAAAAGAAACCTAAGGGAACTGAAAACAAAAAAACTACTGTAACAGAGCTCCAATCTGGATCCTACAGAACTCTTTAACTCTTTCCAGTGTCTGCCGAGAAGGGAGCGTTCGGTCACCCAGGCTCTTGACACCAACCCTTGTGGTCGTCCACTTGGCCTCCATGGGGGCATCCATATGCCATCCCATGGGTGGGTGTATGGGGGTGATAAGGTGTAAACCGGTTTTGGATGGACCTTCGATGTGGGTTTGCATCCCAGTAGCCCTGATGAACAGTAGTAAGCGGTACTGGGGCAGGATGTGCTGGGGCTGTTGCTTGGGTGTCCTTAAGGCAGCTTATGGCACACTGACATCCCAAGTTCTGGACGGAATGGGTTGGCCAATTGATGCGAGGGTTGTGATGTCGTAGCCAGGGGAATCTCAGCACTACTCTCTGTTCTGATTCCCCTGCTGCGGCATCGCCTGGCAACCGCGTGTCTAGATGACCGTGCCTCTGCCTGTTCACTACTCCATGGGGTTGCAGCCTCTGGATTTTCCTGTTCTGAACAGTGCAGAGTATTTTCATGCGGTTCTTCCCCTCGTGAGACTGGCGTCATTACACCTAATTATTGTGATGGTCTGTAGCTTGTTCGGAGACATTGTTCCAAAAATATGCAGAATCCATGGTCTAGTGTTGGACAAATTTGAGCTGTCACTGTCACTAAACTACTAAACAGTATGTTCTAATAGATACTAAATTCAAGGCTCAATCCCATCGTGCACACTAAACTAATAAATAGTTCTAATCCACTCTAGTAGACACTAACTACACTGTATATGCTGTGTATTACTGAGGTTTCTCCAGTCAGTTATCCAGGATGTTAACAGATAAAAAAATTTGAGCAGATGTTGAGGTGTTGTAGGGACTTACTGTAGGTAAATAGTGTAAGTTCTTAGACACCTTGTGATGGTTCAGCATCAGCTTGGAACATTTTGGAACCACTCCTGAAAATACACTTAAAACAACTAATTCTCACCGGTTATGACTTATTTACATACTGTTTGTGTTATAAGGCTGCTTTTCACACCTTTATGGTACTGTAGATTTCTAAAAATAAAAATGTATGGTTCCTTTTTTGTACTCAGTACACACTTCTTTAGAGAGCATTATAACCCGAGGCTGTTGTTGGAGTGGAAAAAAAAAAAAAAAAGCCAAGCATAAAACAGATTTGATTAAAACACACATGAAGCTTCAGGACACACTGACACCATTTCTCCTGAAGAAACAAAGTTCATTCTTCGAAAGTTCATTTCGAACTCCAAATTAAAACCACCATAGGCGCATTTTCACAAAAATAAAACTGCACACATGTAGGTGAAGCTAATTGAAATTAAAATCAATGGGATGTCTGTTCAGGCATTGCTAATGAAGCAGGAATGAACTCGGTGGCGAATGCAAATCAACCAGCAGAGGAGAGATGGAACTCATCTCTGAAAAGATTACATTACAGTGTGCATACAGTTACATAATACAGCTGTTAAACCTGTATATTAACATGGCTTCTGATAATCTGTGTTATCTTAGTACAGATTTTTAACTCTTTAACTCAAATCTGATCCATAACACTGCTAAAGACATGGAGTAAAATCCACCTCGAGTGGTCACTCAGGTGTTCAGGTTCATATCACCTCCTCATGTTTGATTCAGCACACCTCCTTCAGCTAATGGGATTAATTACAGCTAATTAGAACGGCCTTCAGAGTGGAAACGTCAACAGGGTTCTTGAGGTGAAAATGACTGTGTTCGTGATTTTTTTTTTCCTCCGTCTCTGTTTTTTTTTTTTTTTGGGTTGTATTTTTAATGCTTTAAAACATTCATATAATACTACTGTACCTATTTTTTTGGTCGAGGTTTAGGCAGCACAATGACTTATTGGTTAGCACTGTCGCCTTGCACCTCCAGGATCCAGGTGTGATACCCGGCCAGGTTCGATTCCCGCCTCTGTGTGTGTGTGCAGTTTGCATGTTCTCCCTGTGCTTGATGAGTTTCCTCCGGGTAATCCGGTTTCCTCCCACAGTCCAAAGACATGCAGATTAGTGTGTGTCCTGGGTGTACCCCAGGAAACGACTCCAGGCCCCCTGACCCTGTATACAGGATTATCCGGAATCGATGATGAGTGTGTAAGTGACTGAGTAAATGAATGCTTAACATGATCTGAATAATCATTTTAATTTAGACGTTTTAAATTAGGAGTTGTTTATTTAGCATCTATGGAAGGAGTCTTCAGCGCCAGCGCTTTGTAACATTCAGAAATAAAGTTTCAACTTTAAGTTTTCATCATCTTATTTCTTCAGGACAGAGGAGTTTGTGCTTCTTTGTGATTTCTTTCCAACAATAAAGCTTCTCCAAATCCCTAGAGCTTCTCTAAATCCAGTGTGGAACTAGTGCTGGATGGAATGCCGGAGGGTATGTACTGTATACTGGAGACCCGGCACAGCTCGCAAGCAGGTTACAAAAAAGACGTCTGAAACGGCAGTGAACATAGACGGTTTCATTACACGATAAATCTTGGACACCGTTGGAGATCGCATGTTCATTATGAAGATGAATATGCAAGTCGTTCAGGGTGAATTTTTCCTTGAAGTTACTAATTACTCCGCACTAAAGCCAGCGACCCCTATAGGTGTCTCACTTCTCACACTGGATAATTAGAGTATCTCTTTGAGGGTTCGTGTTGAATGAAGCAGCTTCAGGCCTTGACATCGACTCGGGCTGCCCTGGATTTCCATCACTCCTGTAAGAAAATAGGACACAGATCTGGCACGAAGCTGCTTTTAAGACTCAAGATTCATAATGGGATGAAGAGAAGCTTTAATAGAAATGTTTTCTGAAAAAAGGAGAAAAATAAATCCGGGATACATGTGATATACTGATGTATAGGCAATTTGAAATGCAGTCGTATGCAATTAATTAATTACGCAAATAAAACATAAAGAAAGATGTTATTGTGTTATTCTGAGCCATGCTAGTTTTACACATATTAATATCAACGTTCAGCAGTACGTACTGTATACGCGTGGTGTAGACGAACCTCACAGGTTGAACGTCTGTTCTGTTTTCTGTTCAGCTTCATTACGAAAACCAAAGCAGCTTAAATTGGATTATGTTTTAAAACCAAGAACACCGCACTACATCCAGAATACACACTCGCACATTGATTGGTTTGACTTATCGCTGGTGGCCCGGAGGCGGTTGTGAGTGAATGAGGGCGTTCGCACCGTCGTGGTCACTGGAGGGAAATGTTTCATTCATTGATAGTGAAAATGAACTTTGTGCTCGGAATTTTAACAGAAACAAAGTCAAAATGGACTTTCAGTTACAGAACTTTTAAAAGAACGGCTGGTGTAATGATCGAGAATTATAGTGCAATAGAAAGAAATTATTTGTGTATCAACTTGTTGGAATTAAGTGCAGAATTTTCACCCAAGGAAGGAATGTGTAAAGCGTCCTGAAATATGGAAATAAATCTTTGGAACAATTGGTTGGTTTATGTTAAACTTGTTAAATAGAATACA
This sequence comes from Clarias laeviceps, assembly GCA_030014305.1. NCBI lineage: Eukaryota > Metazoa > Chordata > Actinopteri > Siluriformes > Clariidae > Clarias > Clarias laeviceps. The sequence goes on along the minus strand of JAQMYJ010000003.1, from coordinate 27,346,512 downwards.
TTTACAAACAGTAAATAGCAGAACTAGTTGTTGTATCAGTTATAATAGTAATAGAAGGAGTATTAGTAGGATTAGCAGTAGCAGTACTGTAGTAGATACAGTACGTTATTATACTGTAGATAATAGATCTTGAAGGAAATTCCAGATATCCAGCAGCAGTAGAGACAGTAACACAGAGACAGGTTATAGATGTGATTACACACGTTATATCTTAGCTACAGTCAGTATACAGTACACAGGCTAACATGAGAACTCAACAGAAGTTACCATGCGATGCTAAGAACAGAAAACTACAAGATACAGTATATAAGAGACACACAAATAAAGCATATAAAGGAACTGAATGGTAAAATAGAGTTAATTGCTGCGAAACCTTGATGTGCAATTTGATCTGTGACAAAAGTGCACATAGTATTATTGTGCAAAGAACAGCATGAAAGTGACAATGAAACTGAAGAATCCTTTTTGTGTGTAAAGGCAAAATATGTAATCAAGTGACTGAGCAGAGCCTGAAGCGAACAGTTACGCGGGTAGCACCGTTACGTATATAGCAGAAGAACTTTGAGTCTAGATCTCGAACAGTTATTGCATTAATAATAATAATAATAATAATAATAATAATATTAGGAGGAGGAGGAAGAAGAGGAGTTACAGTATCAGTAGGAGGAGGAGGAGGTGGTGATGTGTGAATCAGTAGCAGATGTTGCAGTAGAAATCATATTAAAAGCAGCTTCACACTCGATGATTCACTCATACTGTACTGTGTCATACTGTACCTACATCTCCCCTCTAATTCTCTTTTTATTTGACATGGTCCATATACTGTGTACATTTCATACATGTTTAATATATTGCTATATTCAATTTTATCTTATAAAATTTTAATTTAGTTTTGACAAATATACTGTAAGAACACAAAAAAAACCATCAGCATGTATCTGAGGATCAGACCTGCACATCCTGCACATTCTTCCTGGCAGAACTGCTTTAGCTCCGTCATATTGTTTGGACGTCTGATGTGTACAGTGTGACTCTTCCACATCATCTCTATTGGGTTCAGGTCTGGGCTCTGACTCGGCCGCTCCAAAAGGAGGATTTTGTTTTTCTGAATTTTGTTTGTCCGTTCTGTTGTGGTCTTGTTTTGATGTTGTCCTGTTGCATCACCCGACTTCTACAGAGTTTCTGCAGACATTCTCACTTTATCCTGAAGAATTTTTTGATACACTTGGGAATTCAACTTCCCCTCAATGACTGTAAACTGGCCGCCACGCCCTGAAAGCAGCCCAAATCATGATGATTCCTCCGCCATCCTTTACAGTTGGGATGATCATTTCATGATGATACACAGCGGCCTGTACACGACAGGTTCACATACTTTTTTCTTGCCACTATATTTGTAGATTTTATATTTTACATTCTTTTTTCAATGCAATTCTTTTCTTACTTTCTCATTCGATTTCATCTTTTTTTATTTTTTCGGTCACAACCAGCGGTATAAGCGTTTCCTTGCGTACCGTACTGTGTATGTTTGCTTATGTGACAAATCAAAATGAATTTGAAGGAGGAGTATTAGTTGTATTAATAGTATTATTCTCCTACAAAAGATTTCAGTTTCCCTGTGTAGCTTTTACATTATATACACGCAACAAATATCCATTCATGCAGCACTTATGCAGACACTAATTACTCAGTAATACCAATAATCAGGGTCATAATTCCAGAAACTGCCCCTGAAATGATGATCCACTTTACAAAAAACAAACAATGAACTAGATAAACAGGAAACAAGGCAACAGGGATCATGGAAAACTGAAATCGTGACAGTCTTTCTTTGGAAGTCACGCACATCTTCACTAATTAACTCCACACCGTTTTGGAGATTGTGTGCAGAGATTACCCTCTTCATGCTGAATCGTAAGTAAATCAGCCCCTCCGGACCTGTCAAGTGACTAACGTGAGACCTTACATGATTGTTCCATCACGTTCCATATAAACATCGCTATTTATTCGTATTCTACCATGTCTGTTGTCGCCGTGGATCCGTTACTGCGCCGGTGTGTTTGGTGTTTACCTTTTATACGGCCCCTACCGTCGTGTTTGACAAGAGGTCCTGTACCAATTTAAAATCCATTTACAGAACGCTGTAGAACCAATTAAAGAATAATTGAGGGTGTGTTATTTATTATATAGGGGATATTAAGGCGCGGGTGAATGAGGGTGTTGTTTATATAACGTTTAATTCGGTCTGGTGTAAATGAAAACATAATGAAATCGCCTGCAGAAAATATATCTGTCCCGTTTGATCACATCTTCAGTAGGAGTGAAAACAGTGCAGCCGAGGCCCCGAGGGCATCAAACATTATCCTCTGTGCTGATTACTTCTTATAACAAGTGGTGACCTATGAAATACTGTAATTTAGTCTAATATCAATGATATCAAAAATCACACGCTCGCCTTGTCTAAACTGAAGATATACAGTCAGAAAATTAGGACTTTCACATGCAGGACAGCCGGTTTAAGCTTTTAACTTTTTTGCTTTTAATTACAAAAAGATACCGGAGTGATATAGTGCACAATACGAGCTTATCAACCCTAGCAAAAGGCTTTCCAATATTTCTGATTTTTTTTGTTTGTTATTTCTACTGGTTGTTTCTCAACATCTTTATCATCACTTAATGTCATCTCATACTCACTTTACTTCTGCTTTATACTACATAGGACCTCAGTACAAAAGACAATATTATGCCTACTATTATAATATACTATATAAAAAAAGAGACATGCATACAGTATTTAGACAAAATGGTTTAATTTATGGCTACAATAATAATAATAATAATAATAATAATAATAATAATAATAATAAAGACAGTTCATTCTAATTAAGTTGCCTACTGTAGTTACATATTTATTATGAGTAATTACATTATGAATATGAGGCAACATGCAGAATTTTTATGATTCTTTAACACACATTTGTATCTTTCTCATATTATATTATTCAAAATACATCTTGCTTTCCTGGTAAACATGAATTGCATTTTGATCTCAGATGAAAATGACTGGAATGTTGATTAAAGCACATCTGCACATCTGCACTCCTGCTAAAAAAGAGGTCAAGACGATCCAATGCCAGTTGATCACACAACTTTTTTTCCCCCCATTTCTATTAAATAACGATTGATTGTTCAAAGAATTATCTGTCGTTGTTTGCTGTAGCAAGAAAAATAATATTCACGAAGTCTGGAGGCAAGACATCACCATTGAGGGTTAAGTTTTAAGTAATTTTGATAAGTGTGGTATTTATTTATATGCTTATTCCCAAAGGCAACGCATTACCCATTAGCTGTTCATCAGTCAATTAGACACAGAAATCCCTCCTTTAACACTGAAAACTTCCTGCTGTTAAAAATGATATTTCTGAGTTAGAGATCAAGCTTCAGGGAGCGTTATGGTATATGAAGCATTTAATAGCTATGTAAAATATTGTTTAATGATTCTGCGGGGTTTTTTTTTTTGGTAGTAGTTTAAAATATTGCTGAGTAGACCAAGTTCAAAAAGTTTCTAAATAAGTGGCTAAAAAAAACACTTAATAATGTTTCAACCAAAATGAAATTTTAAATGTATGCAGTACAACAGCACTCAAGTGTGATATCGCTTTTATACAACAGTTCCACAAACAACGTTTATTATCAACAGATTATGATTTGTCTCTTTATTTAACCAGTTATTTTGCTCTGCCAACATGAAGTTGACTACCGACAGTTAGTGTAATTACCAGGAGGTGAGAGTGGTGTTTAACCCTTAGCGGTTCTCTGTAGCCAACAGTTGAGGAGAATAAACCATGGAGGTGGTGGACAGTCCTGAGAAACTCACCTGATTTACTTTAGATTTCACTTTATCAGCTCCGTTAACTTCCGGGTTCTGGGGTCGAATCCCAAATAGTGTTAAATGGAAATCTAGTGCACTATGTAGGGTGTACAATCCCTTGTTCCACACACCAAGTAGTGCCCTTGATCAGGGGTTAGAGAGGGAT